>JAOEHX010056174.1:0-11655 GCA_025448015.1 Bolborhynchus lineola
TGCTCTCTGGATGATCAGAAGAGGGAAACTATGTGTTGCATATTGTGAGAATTTTTTCGATATATTAAAATATATTTAAAATTAAGTATCTGATATCAGTTTAAATATTGCTTTAAATTCTAAACTGTAATCTCTTAGTAGATATTTAGCACAAATTGAAAAAGCTTAAATGACTTAAAAGTAGCTTTGAAGCATTATGTAAAAGCAGTTATTGTCTATATATTACTTTATAATTAATTATTTATAATTATATATAAAATTATATACCTAATGGCTTCCCTCTACATTCAGCATTGGACTTTGAAGACGAAACAGAAGTATCTCACTCCAGCAATTGGCAAGTGCCTACAAATTTATTTAAAGTATTTATTTTGAGATTTGTTATGCTTCTATAATATTTAGAAAATCAGAACAGTAAATTTCTTATAACAGGAAGTATGTTATGTAAAACAAAACCCTTTCAATTTTGTTTTAGGTTTTATTTTATTGTTGACATACTGGCTAAATTACTGGCTTGTTATTTGCTCTCCTTTCTGACATTGTGTAATCCACCTAGCTTTGGGGAAAAAACAGCTTCAGCTCATGAATGAAATAGCCTTAAATTTAAGAGGAAGAGATACCTTACAGGTAAACCATCTGTGTTGAAATCCTGTGGTGTAGGAGCTTAAGTACCTGACTTCCATGCCTGTGTCAAGGATAGCAGAAACAGCTAAAAATAGTGTACCATTGTCTTAGATCTGGAATAAGTCATGATTTTAAATTATTCCATTATGGGGGAGTTATTCTATGAGCTATTTTGTTCCTGGTGAGAGTTGTATGGAATAGTTTGCGTTTAATGAAAATGTGGACAGCAAACTAGACAGGTTTGAAGAACAATAAAAATTGGTGATTCTTTCTAGATTGACATGAGAAAGATTGCCAGTGTACAAAAAAAAAAAAAGAAAAAAATTTTAAAAAGAGGAAAACAGAGAGGGATTTTGAACTAGCAGTTTTCAAAGTTATCTTGTCTAGTCTGGACTGGAAGATGACAGTAGCTGTAGATTGCATAGAGCAGTACAAGTACAAGACACTCCTTTTGATGAAAGGGAATTGGCCAAAATATTTGTCCAGCTTAATTATAAATTTAGCACTTCCAAATTCCAGCTAATATTTGTTTTGAAGTTAGCTTAGTATTCCTGATAATCATATGTTACATATACTGATCTCTAAGCAGCAGGCAGTTGAGACTGTCTGTGATGATTAAGATGCAATTGCTCTATGTAAAGGCCAAACTTGCAGAAAGGATTCTTAGCCCTAATGAATCTCAGTGTCTGAGTCCTGCCTGTAACAAAACCAAAAAAACAAACCAAATTGTGCTTATGAGTCAGCCATCTAGAACTTTAAACTTCTCTTAAATGTTCCTACAATTTTTCCTTTGTGGATGATTGTAGGCACAAAATTGAAAGCATAAAATGAGGAACATGGGATCTAGCTTTGCTTTTTTTCAAATTCATTTTAGAGCCTGGTTCAGGAAAATGCTCAAGAGTGTGTCTAACTTAAAGCAGGCAAGTAATTCTTTATTTCCCAGAGAGTATATACACCTTTAAGGTTGCATATAAGCATAAGTATTTTTATGAATGGAGAAATACAGGCAAAACCTCCACACTTATTTAAGTCCAAGAATGCATACCATGCCTAGAATCAACTTCTAGTAGTCAGATGTTTGCTTAAGTTTATCTTTGACACTTGGTAAAACATCTTTGGAAAAGAAATTTGAGATAAGGTCAAAGGAAAGAAGAAATTGGTGGGAACAGGGATGAATGTAACTTAAAAGCCAAGGTCAGTGTTAAACTTCACTGACAAATTTGACCTTTTAAGTAGAGCAATTGGAGGTGAGATTTACCATTCCTTTTCCCACCCTCATAAAGCTGAGATGACATCCCCCATGAGCACAGGCAAACAGAACAATAGAAATTAGCACAAGTTAATTTTAGTACAAATTCCTAGGAATTTCCCCAGATGCTCACCAGTAAATCCAGTGTAAGAAGGGTTAGAATATGACCCAAGGAAGGGGTTTCTTTTCCTCCTCTTATGCCTGAGGTAATTTTGCTAGGACATGTATCTTTCAGTGTACTGTAACTGAAACTACTCTCATACTTTATGTTTTGGCCTTACAATAAGTACCAAGTGTTACTTTGTGGAACTGTCAGATTGACCCTGCCATGCCCACCCCCCAATTCACAATTCATAGTGCCCTTAGATATGCAAAACCATCTTCCCACTCCCCAGGCTTAAAAAATGAAAATGAAAGAGTCTTTTCCAACCACTTCTACTTTCTGTTGCTGCACATAGTTAATAAATGTCTGATAACAAAGCAAAACAGAGAAATAAAATATTTTCCTTTCTACTGTGCTATCAGGCTGATTCTATGCCTTTGACAGCCTCTTTAAGAAAGTCAGGTTTTCCTTCTTATGCAGCTTTTTTCCTTTAACATCAATACATATAAAAAAAAATTGTTTGGAAACAGACATTGACAAGCTCCTTAGAGTGGCTTCAATAAGCACTCACAGAAACCAAATCCCATCCTGCACTGAACCTCTCTTTTAAGCCAGTACTGAACATTGTTCTCTACCAATAAACCATATTCCCAAATAAACTCATTCCTGCCAGCTCTTACTGCTTTATCACAAGTCTTGCAGTATTTAATGCTGTACTTGAAGCACCAGCTGCTGGACACAAGCGATAACAAGAGACTCTCACCTTTCATTTAAAAATGTACATGTTTCTAGCTTTCATAGCTGTGGAAACAGCTTGAAAACATAATCCAAAAATAACCAAAAAAATCAGAAAAAGAGAAATAATATCATTTCATGCAAATCTTCTGATTTTTTAACAACAGGACTAGCAATATTGTAATACTAAAATCATCTGAGTAGAGGAAGGCATGAAAGACTGGTGTCTCTGTTTACCAGGAAGATGAAAACACCCAGATAAAGGTATACAGGTTAGTGCATGGACAGCCAGCAGGATCTGTATATTTCTTCAGCTGTATAGATTATCCTTCATTGACAGACAGAAGTCCCAGGATTATTAAAAATGTATACTGTTAAAATATAAAGTTATTGCCTGATTGCTAATGTTGATGGAAAACCACTTACACTATTCAAAATATGAATCTCCTTTCCCATCTAGCAATTAATGTTGTGCAATAGAGGACATTGTGCAGTTCTTACAATGCAAAACAGCTTTGCCAACATTGTGTAGTGGCCTACTGTTCTTAATTACACAACAAAGCATCCTATTTCTCCCAGGTTAAAAGCGAAATAAGAGTATAACTGCTTAGGTAAGCTTAGTTAGGCTCCAGCACTAATGCTAACTTCTGTCTTTGAATAATTTTAACTCTTTATGCTAATTCAAAAAATATTGAATTGTAGCAGTAAAACAGCTCCACATGTACCTCACTCGCATTTAAGAAAGTGCTTTCTAAACTCTGAAACAATCTTGGACTGATTTGATTTTTTTTTTTTATTTGAAAATTAAGCAATTTCATTAAGAATAACTCACCTTCTTCTAAGGAGAAAACAGGAGAATTATGGCAACTCATATATCTTTGGAAGAGGTTTACCTGCTGTGATAAGCCTATTTGACTACATGGCTCCAAGAACAGTGACTTTTTGACCTCAATTCCCATAAGGATATCTCTTCCAAAGGTTTGGTTTTCTTTGCAATTTAATTCAGTTGCCCTATAGTGGAACTCCTAAGGTCTGGATATTGCCTCTTCAGTTTTCTTTTTCATGGCCTAGGTTTTCTTCCCCACATGACCATCATGCAACCTGGTATGGCACTGCTAATACTGGTTAATGAATGATAATTATGCTAGGAAAATCAAATGAATGATACAAGATAAGATGCTATCATCTTTCACTTTTAAGGTAAAAAAAAACCCAAACCCAACCGGCAAGAACACTTCAGTAAAATTTTCCTCAAATCTATTAAATCATATTTTAATAACATATACAAGTGCTAGACCCAGACCTGCAAAGAGGTCAGGTATTCTCCAGTCCTTTTCTTTTTTAGGCAACGCTAAGTTCAGAATCACTGGAAGTGCATTGTCTCCTCCTTTCTAGGTAATTACCTTTTTTTCTGGTAGTATTTATGAGAGATCTCCAGTATAAGCACACACTTCACAGTTTAAGCATTAATGTTCCATTAATCTCTAAAAGCCAGATTTATTTAGGCTGAGAAATATATTCCAAAATAGCTCTGAAACCAGTGAATCAAAAATACAACTATTACATATATTTTTTTTATGTATCTATCATGGGTTGAGGAGCTACAGATATCTCAAACTGAGCCAAAGACCTCTATCTGTTACACTTTCTTATGCTGAAGAATTTCTTATCTATGACTGGGTAGGATGAAATCAACTGAAATTGAAGTCAGTGGAAATACCTCATAGCATAATATATTACTTGACATGAGTAATGATGGCAGAATACACCCTATGGGAATGGCATAGCTAAAGATTGGAGCAGTAAGTTGAAATACTCCCATTCCCCTCCCCTGTAGTATTTCCTGATCCAGACGTGTCACTGTACTTACAGCCTGACCTTCTCTTATTCCTTCTATTGACTGCTAGGTATTGTTTGTTTTTGGTTTTGGTTTTTTTGTTAGTTTGTTGTTGTTGTTTTTGAATTGAAAATTCAGTTCATGCAATATTCTGTCAGGTTACTCACCTTGAGTCTAAGTCACACATCAACTTCCTTTGGAAAGGATAAACCTTCTGCAAGAAACTTGAGTAGCTTTGCCCTTCAGGAAACTTTAAACAAATTTCTTGGAGGTTTCATAACCCTGACATGTAGTTAAGGGAGGCATCCATACCCTTGTTAATCAATGATATTTTAGATTATGACAAATGTGGATTGAATGAATCTTACAGGTTGTAGTATTCCTCTCAGATACTGAGGAGGAATAGAAATTACTTGCTATTGTACCACTTAAGTGATCAAGAATTTAGCTGTGGGAAAAGATTTGGCATTATGTTAATACTGTATGAAACTTGCCTTCTGTTTAGTAAATACTGAGATTTTGTTGGAAGAACAGACTGATACAGAGATCCTAACTTCATTGTCACACTACTTTTTCCACAAACAGTAAAAGAATTATTTGGCATTGTGAGCAAATTGCAAGCCCACTCCTGTGATGTTTTCTTTCAAAGAAGGTGCTATAGAAAAGAATGAGCAACAGTAAAATATCTGTTCTAAATTTGGGTGATGGGGAGATGGTTCCTACCACAGCATACCAAAAATTATGCAGGCAGACTTTCATGAAGCTGTGAGATGACAGAGACGGGAAAAAACTTTCAATACTGTTTTAGACCACACTAAATTGGGCAAGAGAGCAAAAGTTATATAAAGATTTAAACAGTGAATTTCTTTCTTAGATTTCTAATAGTAGGCTTCTATCCCATATGTGCCACAGATTGTGTCAGTTTCTAGGAAGCTGGAAATGCCCTTGTTTAGCCAAAGATAGTATTCTAAAAAGTGATAAACATGTCATGTATTGCTCTTACAGTTGCAAATTTGACACTTCCTTTTACAAAGTTAATGTGGTATTTATTTGAGATAATTAATGAAAAAATGTTTCATATCTGTTCTCAAATGTTCTTATTTTCAAGACCATGAAATGTTAAGTATCATTATAATTTCAGTGTCATATGAGATTATTTTGTTTGGAATATATTGTTCTGGCAAGCTGAATATTTCCCTCTTGAGTTAGTGGAGGGGATTCAGTTTTTCTTCAGTCCTGTACTCTGTGTTCTCTTGTTCTGAATAGAATATATAATCCTGTTCCCATTTCCTTGTGATGCTACTACTATTTATTGATTGCATGAGAACAAACAGCAACACTCAGACTTTGTGTATCCTTCCTAAATTGCTTCTTAACATGATTTTTTGTCCCTGTAACCTTTCCTTTATTTTGTTTTTCTCCATATATGTGTGTGTTATACTGTCATTTACTTTGTTGTTTGCTTGTTTGGTTGTTTTTTTCCAAAGTAGATCACAGTATGATTTAACTCAGATACTAGATTTTTAAGTTCTTTATTAAGTACCTTTTTGCTGTCTCACTGATCTTTCATGCGTATTGCCTTTGCTATTTGTTACTTTTCATTTTACCATTTACAAAAAAAAAAAATGGTTTTCTTAGAGATTTTCAGAACTGCACAGGAGCTAAACTGCAAACTGTAGATCTAAGATTTGCAATCAGTGGTTTGAGACTTTAATTTTAATTTCTCAAGTCTGATAATCACCTGAATTTTTTTCACCAAGAAAAAGTAAGAGTACTACAGATAAACCTGCCCTTTTCCTGTGTTCCTTCTCCTTTCTTCATTGAGACAGACTCCTCAGAAGCAAAGGAAATGTAGATGAAAAACAGAAAGTCTGAAATCTTGAATCTGGCATTAATTCAGGTACATGATTGGGATCAAAAAACTTTAGTTTATTTGCAGTTCTCCAGGTGAGGAATTTGAGGTGCCCAGGTGCCACAAAACCTTTGCTGTTCTAATCTAATTTTCAGGTGTGCATATGCCATGAAAAGCAGGTTAAGAAGTTATTAGATATTGATATCAGTGGCAGATATTATGATTTTTTTTAATATTTTTGTCATATTTTTCATCATAAATGTAGGTATTTTTTTCTTTTTTAAGATAGGCAGCAAATGTGGGTTGTTTTTGTTTCTTTTTTTTTAACTACTTTGGAGTCTTTACTTTCTAACATTATATTCTATAGTATGGCAAATAGCGAAGAAGAAAAAGCTTCCCTTCTTCCCTCCAAAATGTGCTTTATTTCACATCAACCATTTGTCAGAGGTTCTATTGAAACATTATATCCTATATCAGAACTGTCTCTTGAGAATAATTGTTTGCTTTGGGGTCTTCACACAGTAATTCCAGGATTTCTGCAGGCAAGGTTATTTACAGAAAAACATGAAAATCATTTGGTCATTGATGAAGCACCTGTAGCACAACTGCAGGGATGGACAGAGCTAGAATCAGCAGCTACTTCAGGAGTCAGTAAATATAAACCCAATAATAGTTATAATAATTTAATATCAGAAGTGATTCTGTACCATATGAAGTGACTAGTAGTTTTTTCTAAGTAATTTATTTATTTTTAATAACTTCTGAAATAAGGACATTAGAGATACATCAAATATGAAAATAATGAGAGCAAACTGCCAAGCTGCTTGAGGAGTGTGGATGAAGCTATTCTTACAGTATAAGATGTTACAGTACCTGAGTACTCTAATTGAATGCAGAGCGTGTATGCATTGGTGGGGTAATGCAAAAAATCATACAAATATAATGCAAACATATAATTTCTAACAAATATAATGAAAATATTTCTGGACAGTTAAAACCCCAGTACACCCCTGAGCATAAGAAAAAAGTCTTCCAGGCTAGAGACTGTATTCTGGATCTAGAGATTCTGACTGTGCTTCTTGAGTCAAATATTAAATTTATGTTTGACCAATTCATGAGCAAATACAGTGCAACATTGCCAAGCCAAAGTCATTTGCTCACCAGCTAGGAGCTTTGCATTTTTTAGAGCCACTTTCTTGAACTGAAAAAAAAAAAACCAACCATGAGGTTTAGGAAATAAAAAAAACATACTTCTGCCACATTGTGTTAAGAAGTAGATTTCAAGGTCAGAAACCTTTTATTCCAGGATATGCCTCCCTCATTCCCAAATTATTTCTTTGAACAAAAAGGTCATGTTGAAATGGTTCACAACTGACAAAACCAGAGTAATTGGTAATACTGAAGTTCAACCTTTTAATATTCACTTGGATGTAACTGAGTGCTACTGATGATGTAACTAATAGCTAGAATGATTTTTATCACAATATAAGAAAAGGAAGTCTGACTGATAGTAAAACCTGGAATTTTTTCTGGTTACTCTCCTCAAGACATATTAAAATGGATTAATTCAAAGAGCTGTATTAGAAATGGACCTTCTCCAACATGGCTGGCCCCATCAGATGCTAAAAAAATAATCAAAACTGTTTAAGAAACCTGGTTTAAACTTCTTTTTTGTCATGTTTATACAATGAGTCTGGATCTCTGGATCTTGTCCTGTTCCATATTTATATCAGTCATTCATTATCCATGGAGTCCAAATTACATTCTGTAGTTAGAACTGAATTAGCAGAAATGGCTTAGTTAAGAAAGATTTAACCTTGGAAAGTGCGGAGTGCAAAAAATGCAAGTGCATAGGTTTCAAGAAGCTTTATTTTCCAGTTAAAAAAAGTGTAACATCTGTTTGCATGGATCAGGAAGAAGAATTTGACTGCAAATTGTACTCAAACTGTTGTTAACATAAAGACAAAGGTTTCTCTACTTAACCTGTATTCAGCAGTTGAAATTTCCTTAGAAAACAATTAGTAAAACTCTGCCAGTTAAAGCCAACATCCTGGTGTTCCACAAGATGACAAAAAATGTCTTTATTTCATTACTCTACTATGATACTGATGTTTTGGGTTCCTGCTGAAAAAAAATACAGCTAAATTTTAATTTAACTCAGAGGAATCTGGGCCTGTACACTACATGTAACTGTTCTCTTGGGCATGCTTGGTAATAAAGCCAAGACCAATTTTGGATTCCATTTTGTGTAAAAGCTTAAATAAAAAGTCACTCTATTTATTTGCTTATTCTTTGACAGCATAATTGTTCACTAATCTTCCTAAGAACAATCTCTGTGCAAGCCAAATGAGGGACTGAGGCCTAAAGGTCAGTAAAGTAGTACACAGGGAAATGAAAACAGCATATACATATTTCTCTTTGCAGACAATCAAGAGCACATGCTTATTGTGTCTATTTTTACAAACATGCATAACAGTTTTGCTACTAATAATCTACTTAGTAAAAATGGGTAGTAAAATTTGGCATGCTGTAATTTCAAGAAATGTGTCTCTGACTCTCCAAATTGCTCTCCAGTGTACACAGCATATACATTTGAAATTGTGTATGGATTTTGACATGTTTTTACTGTGAAACCTAACCCTGACTTTCATTTCTGTGACTTAAAGTCGAGAACTTTGTTGTGTAATTAAGTACAGTGGGTCACCGTAGAGTATGGCAGTGCTGTTTTCTAGTGCATGGAGTACTGAATCCATAGTACAGCATTAATTGCTAGGTAGGAAAGGATATTAATATTTTGAATGGTTGTAAGTGGTTTTGCATAAATGCCAGCAATAAGGAAATGGTTTTATACTTTATTGTTATGCATTTTTAATATCAGAGTGCACTCTAACCGTAAAGCTTCTAGCAAAAATTAAAGCACTGGCTGTATCATACTGGACATTTCAGAAGGCTCTTTCTTAATGTTACTTTCTTTCTTTAATTTGCATTAATTCTGAGTGGGGTTTTTAGTTGATTTTATATGCTCACTTATCAGTGACCCAGAGCAAATTCTTTTCTTGATTGACCCTTCAGATTAATTCAGTAAAAATTTGTGGCAGAGAAACTATGACACTCCAGAAAAAGTTAATGCCTTAAACATAGACCTTTACTTACTTTTTTTGCAAATCACACCTAAAAAATACATTCAATCTCAACAGTCTTTCTCAGAAAGCTAGATTTTCTTTGCTAGACAGTAGGAAAAATTAGCCTAGGGCTATAGGTGGCCAGTCCACAGTTGTTAAAATATGCATGTACTCTTAAATGGATAGGCAGAATATTTTCTTTTCATGCTTTATGTGTTGCTGTTCATTAAAAAAAATGCTGGTTTTCATCCTACATTTTGAAATGCTTCAGAGGATGCAGATAAACTGACCTTATATTTAAGAATCAATGTGATCTCCTGGTCAATAATACAAAAGTTTTTTGAAATGACAGTAGTATACATCATTGTCAGTTAACAGTTATGATTACTTGGACCATTCATCATAGGTAATTAAACTTTAAAAGAAGTAATGAAATTGCCCTAAGTTTCTCCTTATGAAATGGCAGTCTGAATATAGAATCATAGAATCATAGAACTCTTTAGGTTGGAAAAATATCTTTAAGATCTTCAAGTCAAACTGTTAGCCTAGCACTGCTAAGTACACCAGTAAACTATTTCCTGAAGTACCACATCTACAGGCATTTTAAGTACCTCCAGGGATGGTGATTTCCCTGGGCAGCCTATTCCAGGCTAAGAGAGAGCCTCAGACAATTCTTTCTGTGATTTCATTGTAAAGTTTCCGCAGGATCACAAATGCATAGCTATTTCTTTGCATAAGTTATGGGCTAAGAAATGCATCAAAATATTAATCAAGGAATTAGGTAGTTAAGCAACTATTTAATCATAGATTCTATTACCTACCATTTACATTCCACTGATATCATACCATATAATGTTATTCTGGTCTTCAGTGAACTTTCAGAGCAATGCTTTCTGTAATAGAATAAGACACTTACCTTGCATAAAGAAGTTTAAATAGGTAGAACACGATTGCAGAAGCCTGTCAAGGGACAGCTTTAATGAGATCCATACAGTCACCATATGACGCTACAATATCTTTCACTCATCTCTAAAATCCACAAAATTTCATATATTGATTTTTCCTTTTGAAAAATTTCTCAAGGTAAACAAATGCTTTTATCACAGTTGTTTTTGAAAGCAACAGTTTTCATTGCAAGAAATCTAGAATGTCTGACCTTACAGGTACAATAATGCCCTGGTATCATGTATGTATATAAATGTACCAGAGACAGCAAATGTTTCTATCTGGTAGAATCATACATAGAAATATGCAATACATAAATATTTTAAAATATGTATGTCTAATTTTACATGTACAATGGAACTAATAAATAGATATAAATTCCTGGAAACAGATGAGTGATTTAAGGCAAAAACACATACAGAAAAAAATACTTTTTGTGACTGTAGTAGTGCTGTAAAGGGTCATGGTCTAGTTGCCCAGAGAAATTCGTAAGCATACAAGGAGATAGTCTCTATTCCAAAGAGTTTACAGACTAAGATTACAAGCTGTCTCTCAAGGCAGTAGTGTAATGTAACAGAAAATTGCTTAAGTATGCATTTGTGTATACAAACATATATATTTCTACGTAAATATGATAACTTACACTGAGAAATCCATAAAATCACATTTTGAAATATACTGCATATATACTCTGAGTGCAAATGTATATGTTCACACTCATATTATATAAATTTGCATATATTTTTTTAGAAAGAACCCATATCTATCTCTTCTCAGCTTGTCTCCTAATGAGTTAACATCTTGTAGGAAGCATAAAGGTATCATTTATTGAGTAATGTCAAAATACAGAACCCCTGCTGGTTTTAAAGTGTTTCACCTAAGTGAGATGCCACAGAAGTGGGAATAAAGTTAGTTTGGGTAAAAGCAACCAGGATCAGTGTAATTCTTAAAATATCAAGAAAAAAATTATGTGTTAAGTCAAAACAGGAGTAACATGAAGATCTGTGATTGGCCTTAAATGTGAGAATAAAAACATTTGTTTGATAACCTACATTAGTATTTGTTCTCCTTCTTTTCAATTAGGAAGTTTAAGCAATCAAATAACAACAAATGACTTACGGTAAATACTGAAAAATATCACATTGCTCACAATTGTACCTCCTTTTCTCACAATATTATGTACAAAAA
>JAOEHX010056177.1:9078-33551 GCA_025448015.1 Bolborhynchus lineola
TAGTGGGAGATGTCCCTGCCCATGGCAGGGGGGTTGGAACTGGATGATCTTAATGTCATTTCCAACCCTAACTATTCTATGATTGTATGATTCAATGTTAGGTTACTTTAACAGCTTCTAACACAAAAGTCTTATTTTCAGAACAAATAGAGTGTACACTAGTGGATCTCGTAACAAAACTGTTAGCCTTATCTGATGATGCTTAGATACACCTTGAAATGAAAATACAAATAAGTTACATAAAAAAACCTACTGTAGAACAGAGGGATGCTAAAGTCAGTATACAGGCACTATGCGTGCATAGATAGTCTGACACATATCCAGCTTGGCTAAGAAAACCCCAACTGTTATCAGCTGGCACTTGCTGCTTCTACATCAGATCTGAAGAAACATCTACAGGCTTAAGAGCTAGTCTAGGCTTTTTTTAAGCATGTGAAACTAATATCACAAATGTGGTTTTAATCTAGAAGTGAGGCATTACCTAAGTGAGCATCAGGAAGCCCTGAAAACAAAATTTGCTGTATGGCTTAAACAACAGTAACAGTTATGTATCTTGTGTCAGAACCCGACTTTCCTGAAAGATCTCAATATAGAGATACCTCAATTTCACTTTCTCTCTTACCCAACCTACAGTAAAATACTGCAAAAATTGTATATTTTGGTCTGCTTTAAAGTCTTTTTGGCATAAAAAAAATAAATAAAAAAGAAGAAATATTACAGACACCTCATCATCGAGAGTGTCAACAGCACTAAAGGAGACATACAGCCTGTGCGGATATGCGAACTGTGAAAAAGACTGAAGCAAGAAATGAAAACGTGCAGAACAGGAGAAAACTTCTTAAATTTGAGGGGAACAGGAACTTTTTCTTGCAAAAGTCACAAGCAAGCAAATTCTGAAATGAAGCTGATGTGACACCTACAATATAGCTACTAAAAATATTTTCCAGCATTATCTAGGTAGGCTAGAGAAAGCATGAAGAAAGGCTAAACAAATACCAAACCTACCTTTAATCACAGAAAATCCACTGAAGGAATCACCTTACCAGCAGATATAACATTAAAAAACCTCACATCTTTAAAAGATTTAATATCTTTACTTGATTGACCCATTCCAAAACACAATGA
The DNA here is from genome assembly GCA_025448015.1 of Bolborhynchus lineola. NCBI lineage: Eukaryota > Metazoa > Chordata > Aves > Psittaciformes > Psittacidae > Bolborhynchus > Bolborhynchus lineola. The sequence goes on from JAOEHX010056177.1 coordinate 10,204, forward strand.
ACTCATGAAGTATTCGAGTGATACCCACATTTGAAAGACTCTTAAGCAATTCACTTAGGAGTACAATAATGCTATATATCTTTTAAACAAATTTTACTTTTTCCAGTTTTCTTTAGCCACTCTTTCATGTGTGATCAGAACTAAATTTTAAAAGATAACCCAAAGATGAAGTATCTGTCCTTGTTGGTAAAACCATTTAGGCAAAAGTCTCCATATGCCTACGGTTCTCAACATTCTTCACAAGGAATCAGACACTCTACCCTAATAAGTACTATTTCAAGAGACTTCTTAATTAAATAATACCATGAAGACAATAAATGGCAACTTTACAAGGTCATGAAATAGTGATTCAAAACCATATTTGGTGTGCTTATTTTAAGAAGGGTACCTAACTGGTCAGTACCTTCTACCAGTTTGTGCTGCAGGAATCTGTAATATGTGCAGGTATTCCTGGAGGATACATTTACATTAAGACATAACAGTGGAATAGCAAGACAGCCTGAGCACTGGACCCTACTTAGCTGCCAGCCCACTCCCTGTCTTTATTTTTTTGTACAGTTCGAACTAAATCCCATCAAGACAAAGTCCAGGAGCAACTCGGAGAATAATTCATTCCAGAAACATCATCCAGAAGCCAGTGACATAAAAAAGACTGCCAGAGCACACCAAAAGTCATTCTAGTCCACTATAATGTCCTCTGACAGTGCCCAAAGCAGGTACCTAAGAAAACATAGGAACAGGAACTATATGCAACATATTCCCTGAGTACTCTCCAAAGCGTCCCAACACATGCCCCAGATCTCCTGCGCCAGCTGCAGTTTTCACATGCTTCATAGTCTGCAGAAGGTTTCTTCTCTGCAGCATGAATTACAACTCCAGGTCTGGCTCCCCACTCTTTATGCTGTCCTTCAACACTATCCAAGCAGGTGCTACTCTCTCAAGCACCAACATGTGCCAGCTGAAGGACAAGCAACACACATGCTCTATTTCATGCTGTAAGACCACAACTCTGGTGAGTTGCAGCACAATGCTCATAATATTTCAAACACTGACTTAAAAAAACCAAATGGAAACCAGCAAGTTTAGGCTGACAGCTACAGAAACCTTGGTTTTATGTCAATAGGACCTCACGGTTCAAGTGTTACGCGGTATTCTCTGCTGAAGTCAGATGTCATTCATTCGAAAATTCTAAACAAAGTTTGGAGAGCTGAAAAGCAATTAAAAGTAAGAACTCCACCTTCTAAGAATTTATAATAAGCTCTAGAACTTCAAAATAATTCAGTGATCTGGTTATGTCATAGTCTGTTTATTTCCCAGGGTAACAGAAGACTAACAGACACCTTAGCTAAAGGTACATATCCCAGTAAAAGGACACAGTGAGAAGCGCAATACAGACAGATCTACAGGTGGCAGCAGGGGCTCTGCTGGACTTCCTGCTCTAGCAGTTACTGACACGGATTTATACCATCACCACTACAACTCTTGAATTTAAGGAAGGATGATAAACCCTGGAAAATTGCTACACCAGCTTCAGGAACTATAACACCACGTCAAAGCTCTCTGGAAACAAGAGCTGCAGCGAGCATGGTATGAAGGACACCAGGATCAGCACAGCAGCAGCACAAGCACAGCAGCATTCAAACTATTCAATTAAGTCACTCTGGCTGGATCTTTTAAGCATGATCCCCAGAATTTTAGTAGAATTGCTTATTACATTAGACACAAAAGCCACAGTTGCACTGAATGCATCTCTACAGTATAGAGCTTAGTCAAAAATTCTATTGCAAGTACATGCAGTAAGAAATGTCCAAGGTAGCAACTTCAGTGGTCAACATAGATCTACAAAGACTGAAGCTAAAAACCAGCACAGCCTCAGCTGATTTCATGTGAGAGCAGCCAGGCTGCCTGTGCCATGCTCAAGTTTGCATTCTAGAGGCATTACATACAAATGTTTGAGCAAGACTTTTTTCTTTAAGTGCCATCATATGCCTTTCCTAAACAAGCACACACATGCATGCATATGCATTCCATATTAATGTATGTAACAGTAGTATTTACCTCATTCCCATGTCATTTTTGGCTGCTAGCCTAAAGGTGTACCCCATTGCTGGTGATAGTTTAGTAATTCTATACTGCTTCTGTTGGCCATAATAACACTGGCAAAACTCTCCATTTCCTTTTCCCTAAAAAGGAATAAGTTAGTCACATTATTCACCCTGTTATGTATGTGTCCACCAATTAAAGTAACACAAACATGAAGTAAACTCATTTTTTGAAATTAAACATAACTGCAGAATCTCCCACACAAGTAGTTTACAAAACTTTGTAGGTATACTGAAGGCTTTTTTCCTTCCTTTGCATCTTCTGGCTCCACAGCATTGGAAGGAAAAAACCATGAAGCTTCTGCAGCTCTGCCATCTCAGGATAGCTGTCCAGGTAGGGACTGAAGGTGCTTGTAGGGGCATAGTAGATCCACCCCCTTTGTACAAAAAAAAAAAGACTGCTACAGGAAAATGATCCTTCAGTGTCGGCTCATGAAGGAAGTATGGGACTACAAGTAAAAAAGCACTATCAGGAGTGGCAGAATCATATAATTAACATGCCATTATTTTATATTCCCTCAGAAAAAGAATGGGCAGTAACCATATTTTGATAATCGCTTCACAAACCACCTATTTGTCATATGCCTCTAGACAGAAGCCATAATTTTCACACAACTTTATGAGCAAAGCCACATGCAAGGTTTGAAAAAACCCTACAAGATTAAGAATAAAATAGAATAACATGCTTACTTCATCCCATTCTAAAAGGTAACTGTGGATTTTAGAGCCATTATCACAAGATGCCTGCAAAAAGAAAGAAGAAAATTAGAGCTCTAATTGGATACAAAACCACTTAAGGAAAAATACATGTATGGGTCAAATCATGACAAGACCAGCAGAGTACAAAAGATGTTTCCTTTTAAGTTGTTTCACTTGCCAAGACAGTCCTAATTCAGTCCCCATCCAGTAAATACTTGTACCTTGCTTATGGCTTTTTGTTGGTTTTTTTTCAATTTAGACCTTGACAAAATATTCTGGCAGTGGTGTAATATGTTGCAGTAGTTTTCTGAGCTGCTAGATAGCAGGTCTGCTGAAACCTCAGTCTTTCCAGTCCACTTCATCTGCTTTCACAAACAAGCCCATGTTCAATGACAGAGACCAGAATCGGTTCCACAGTGTAGCAGGTGACAGGAACACAGTAACTTTTATCTACAAAGGCTCCTCACTTCTCTGGTAAACCTTCTCTTTTTACTGAAGTCCACATTTAACCAAGTACATCTATTTCCAGTTATGGAACTGTGACAGAAGCTAGCGTGTTTGACAAAAGTTTTCCATTTTATTGACAAATCTGAAACAATTCCAAAGAGTTTAAAATATTTATTTTAAAAGCTGTTAAGCAAATCTTACCTTCCACTGCAGAGTAAGAGAATTTTTGGTCCGATTAGTTATCCTAGGTAGATTTGGAGTATCAGGTTCACAACTCGCTGTGGTAAAACTCTCTGCCTCTGAAGGGCTCCCCTTTACACAGTTGCATTCTACTTGTACTCTAAAAAGGAAAAGATCCAGTAACATTTTGCTGCAAAATCTTTATATACAGTTTCCAAAGAAAAATGAGAGCTCAGAATTAAGCTGCTGCCTAGCTAGCTTATTATTTAAATATCAATGCTATAAACAAATAACTGGTGGAAGCATCTTGGTTGATAGAAGTAATGAGAAAGAAAAGAGTCCTTTACTAAGGATTGTACATCATTACCAACCGGCATCGTTAGTCTCACATTTGAAGTTTGTCTGTATGTGCTGTACTTTAGTTGGAAAATAACGGCAACATCTTGCAGGCTCATTATCTGTTGTAGACATATAACTGATATTATGAGTAATTCTTCTCCTGCAAGTGCTTTTGTCAGATGAGCACAATGAAGCTGTTGATGTATTTTCAGAGTATCCCCTGCACTCCTTCAAGGCCTTGCTGAGTCTGTTAACCCTGTCCTTTCCTTTAGGAAGGCTATGCAGTAATTCTCCATGTACTGCAGAAGAGGGAATTCTTGCTTCTGTCTCAAAGAGAAACCATTTGTTTTTCTAACAGCTTGTCTCCAAAAGAAAACATAGATTATCTTCTTGACTCCCCCTGCTATGTAGCCATGCCTTGTCTCTTTTCCTTGAGTGAACTGGCACATTACTTTCTTCTGATTCATCTGTTCCTTTGAAAGAAAAAAACACAAAGCAAACCAAAAAAACCCTTTCCTCTGATCAGATATAGGACCCAAGTTGCCAGCTTATGAAGATGCAAAAGTCTTTATTTGTTCTTGTTGCAACAGCAAGTCACAGAAAATTTGGCTTTGTAGACTTCCTCAACAGGGGAGACATTTGAGCAGTGACTAATGCTGAACATGGTTGTTTGTGCTTGCATACAGTTGCAAATATGTCATTTGTCCATTACCTTCATAGTTTAGTCTTTCTGGTCTTCACTGGTTTTCACCAAGGACTTCACCTGACTGCCACAACTTCTCAAATATCATGGAGAGTGGCTTGGCAACTGTATCAGTCAATTCTCCCAGGACTCTGGGATGTGTCTTGTCAGGTCCCATAGAGTTGTGTATGTTCAGATTCCCCAGATGGGAATCAGGCAATTGCTTACAATGGTAGGGACTTTGCTCCGCCAGTTCCTCCCTTGCAGTCTGTCCACTCAAGGGGTGTGAGAAGAGAGGCTGTCAATGAAGACTGGGGCAAAGAAGTTGTTTAATACCTCAGTCTTTTCCTCATCCATTCTTACCAGTTTGCTCATCTTGCTCATGACAGGGGATTGCTTTTTTTGACCTTTCTTTTCTGGCTGACATACCAGTAGAAGCCTTTCCTCTTATTCCTTACATCCCTTTACAAGATCAGCTCCAGATGACACTCCAATATTTAAAAAGCAAGTGCAAAAAGGGCACTTAACTACATTTTTCCAATCCTATGCTATCTCTTCAGTATAATATAGCAAAGCAGCAAATTCTGCTGGAAGGGTAGAATTACACTGGGCTAGGGGCATGCTTTGTAAAGCATATGCCGCCAGATTCACTAGTCTACTGAAGCAAAGCAAAAGCAGTACAGGGTGACCTTCAGGTGGCCAGCAGTGAGCACCTTTCTGTGCAAGGTGCTTTGCTCTGCTGCTTGTGGAAAATTGAGAGAAATCAAGCAGCACTGTGCCTGACTCAAAGAACAAAAAAAGTTCACTGTGCTGGCATGAATGAAAGAGCATGGATGTTGGGTGGGAGCACAATCTTCTTGCATTTTCCAAACTGGACTGAGTGGTCAACTAAGCCAAAAATATTGATTTGTGACTCAAAGGAGGGTTAGAAGTCGTAAAGATAATCTCTGAAGATTTATGCAAACAGACAAATACAATTAAACTTTTAAAACATTCCCACTGAATTTAATGAATGGACAAGGAGATACTCACTTTGCATGGTAATCAGTTGCTGGCCTGAGATCATTTACAGTAACTTCATTTTCTTCTCCACTGCAAAGAGACATGATTTTGTTTAAGAACCTGTTTCAGAATCCTACATATTTATAAGAAGATGCTTATCATCTAACCTATACACCTAACACTCCTTTTAAGAAATGTATTTGCTATCAGTTTGTCTCTTTTGCTAGTAAGATGTAAATACATTTACCTTTGAATTTTAGGGGCTTCTTGTGTTTGATTCCTGTTCTGTTGCCCTGGTGGTTTTGGGGTGCTTTTTTGTTGTTGTTTTGTTAGGTTTTTAAAGAATAATTATTGTCATCTTTGCTCAGTAAGACCAGCTGCATGCGTACACATGTATGTTACTATACAAAAAACCTCCAGATACTGGGGCTTACAGAAGCTCAGTTCAGTCTTGCAAAATGAAATACCTAAAACTGCATGACTGCAAATACCTACTCGTTTGAGCCTAGTAAACAGAAAAGGCACCCAAGTAACATCTAGTCATCTGCTTTTGCTAACATCCACTTATTAGCAGCAAAGCTCATTTCATTTCCTCTGGTTTCTAGGACAGGGATATCCAACTTATGATTCATGTACTGCTCCTAAGAAATCCATGGAAAGTGGCTAAGATAAACTAGCTAGATACAAAGATTTATAATTACAAGAGACCCCTACACCCTTAATGGTAAATTTTATTTTTATATTTACTGATTTATTTTTAATGTTATATTTCTCCATTTTGTTGGAATGAAACAATTGAACAGTTTTGTTCTGTGTGAATCTACTTACTTTTTTTTTGTATCATTCATCCTTTCTCACCCAAAGGATTTTCAGGGAAGGAAGGGATAACCTTACTGGGAGCAGAAGTATACGCTAAAGAAAATAACTACAACTACAATTTGTCTATTTCACTACTTGAGAATCTATAGTGTCTAGTACAGCTGGCTGAAATATAGCTAAGTGATATTAAAACATGTTTCCAAACCCTAAGAACAAAGTCTTTACATTCTAGTTGACGGCACAGACTTCAGTTATAAACCTGAACCAATTCTACTGAAAAAAGTAGTCGTATTTTGAAACGAAGTTGCACAAAGCTGCTGATTATTTAAATCTTCAGACAGCAGGCAGATTTTTAAATATTTTAAACATAATTCAATGCAAGAGCAATTAAGTAAACATAACAAACACCTACACATATACAGTTTTGTACTTTCCATCTTTTCCAGTATTTGAAATCATCACTTCGTAAGTATAAACCTCTGGTACATCATTCTTGTCAATGTCTTCTCTGGTATCACTGGATGGAGGTGACCACATAAGTAGTGCTGTTCTTGCCTGAATGTCTGATACCTGTAGAAATACAACTTTTGTGATCTCTGCTGTTTAAATGTTATCACATATAAAAGCTTCTTTGCCACAAACAACCACATAAAGGATATCCCATACCATTAGTATACTGGAGTATTCATACTTCTATAACAGCTACTAACTAGTACTTTACAGACGAAAACAAGCTAGAAATACAAGAAACACCCCGAGAAAACTGCAATCCTAGGGCACTGGGCTGAGTGAAGACACGTTTAAGTAATGAATGCCACCTAGTGGCCTACCTACAAATGAACTGCGAAATTTGTGAAGCAGAAGAGATGACAAACATGTATTTGTGTTCTCAGTTATTTAATTACATGACGGCGCTTCAAATATTTTTCTTTTATGTCACCAGCACTATGATATTTTTAATACCTTCCTGTCGACTTGTTTTCCTTATAAAATATAGAGAAGCTCAGGAATTCCTCCCGAATGCCTGGCATTACTCTTAACAGGTACACGAAGAAACGGCACGTTTAATGGTGACAGTGACAAGCAGACTCTCACATTAGATTAGAACCTATTTGGTTACTTACCCCAGCACTTTTTTTTTTAATCATCAGGATATTAACAGGGATACAACTACCTGAGGCTTTAATCTAGTACTCAGTATAACATACTTTGAGCTCAGGCGCTTGTGATGAAGGCATGCTCGCAAGGTCCATATACACACACACGCACGCAACATCCTAAAGAAATTCCTGTGGTGGTGATTGCCTGCACAGCCCACCCTTTGCAGAAAGATCTGGATAACAACGGTTGGCGTGACAGAAATATGAGTAATAAACAGTGTGAATGCAACACCTCCATCTGTCTCAAGCGCTTGCCCCAGCAGACTCATAATGCTAAAGGCAGCGACCCTCAAGTGGATTACGTGGCAACTGGGAAATCACAAAGAAACTTCAGAAATGAACAAGTAATCAGTCTCAGAAGTATAAAAGCAACGTGAAAAATTGTAACAGGGATAAAAGATGCTAGAGTAGAACAGATCAATGATCAAAACCTGTAACCATTGCCACTTCCATCCAAGCCTGATGGATACCATGGCTAGCAGCAGTGCCAGTAGTTTGGGGTGCAGTATGCAGGGACCCACAGCTCGGGTGGGTGCATGTGACCTGCTGGAGAACCCTTTCAGTGGCCTGTGGATTAGCAGATTGTAGGGAACTGCAGATTTTGGGGACCAACATAGCTACATGCAAAGCTGAAGCACTCACGTCTCCCAAAGGAGACATGCAGTTAAGGGCACCTGCACTTCCCAAAGAGTGAATACTGCCTGAAACCCACACATGTTGCAAGGGGCTGTGGGTGCTTGTATTTCTGCAGGTGTGTGCACTGGTATGTGCATGTGATTACAAGTTTTTAGGATCCATTCCAGAAGGAATTCTAGAAATTTGTGCATGTTTATATTTCATGCCTGCTATTGTTGTTAGTATGTTGCACCCACCTATTTCCAATCATTTCATAAGAGAATTGAAAACATCTCATACGAAATGACTAGCTTTACAATATGACTGTAATATATATCTATTTCAGAAATAATTGCTTTTGGAAATCTATTACCAGGCTATCAGAATGAAAACACTATCTTCACAACTGGTGCTCTTAAATTGCTATCACTTACTGAACTAAAACCTGAATGGGTCAACCTCAAGGATGAAGTAGAGAGGAGATGACTTACAAATAACAGACAAAGAGAAAGGAGAAAAAAATCAAATAAGATGAACCTCAATGTCTTGGAAATAATGCCACTGAGAAGGGCAGTGACAGAGCAACTTTGGTGAGCACCTGGCATCCAGCCAGGGTCAATCTACCACGTATCTCATTGTAACATTAAACATTTAAGGGTTTCAACTGCTTAGTACAGACAGAAGAAGAATAATGCAAGGGAGATCAAAGACAACATTACAGACTACAGAGTAACAGACAACTCAGGACTTTTACTAGTAAAGTTAAACTCAGACTATTAGTGGAAGTCATTACCTATCAACAAGTGTCAACAGAGAACAGGGTGAAGTGTTCTTTAAGTCTCTGACTGGATGAAAAACTGTTTTCCTGAGTTACTCCCCCAGGGCAATGACTGTTAGTCAACTCAAATAAACCTTCTATAAGGCTTCTAAAATAATAGATGACAACTTAACACAATGAAGCAGTATTACATACCAAGCTAAAAATCAGTGACTATGTAGGTTGTTCTGGTTGTTGTGTAAACAGAGTAACTAAAGATTATGAAGAGCTGAAGCCTTGCTGTGGCCAATTTGCAAAAACTTAAAAGCAACAGTCAGTGGAAGTGAACATAATCAGAAATGCGAAGTATTCACAGAACCTGGGAATTAAGAACATCCTAATGGTGCATAAAAAGCTGCAATGTATAAAAAATACATAAATTCCCTATACATACACATGTATACATATGCATATGGGGCATGACAAGATAAGAATCAAAGAAGTTCTTTTCAATTTGTTTATAAAAGATTCGGTACTGCTTTTCAGGTTCAATTTCCAGCTAAGACAATGATTCTAAAAGACAAGTCTAGGCTCAGCTATATTGTTCCCCACAAGACTATTCAGGGACAAAAGCGAAGTACTAGAACAAACATTAAAAGAACTGTGAAAATGAGATCTCCTGTAAAAAACTTTTCTCTATTGTGCATATGCACTATGGCAGTTTTAGATTACATCAGTATACATTAACACAAAACTTCAGCTTCACAGGACTGGATCATATGACAGTAATTACAAATTTCTCCACTAAGAAGCCATTATTTAATACTGTCTTTTACCCATGAAGTTTAATAATATCCCAAAACTTGACTTTTGGAACACTACCCGGAGCTTTATTATGGAAAAGAATTATGAAAGTTTCAGAAATTCCCCTCAGTTCTCAGGCACAAACCAGTATATTTTCAAAAAAACTCTGCAATATGAAGAGGAAAAAAGTATTTGTGAAGAACAGAGATTAAGATCAGAAGAATGCACTATTTTTGGGTGCCCTGAAACACTCAGGAGTAGCTTTTTTTTAGAAAACTTGGCATTACTTATTACTTTGTATGCTTATTCAAGCAGCTGCAATTGATTTATTTTGGTTGTAGCTCTGAGAACTGTGTGCTTCTGCAAAGCAGAACACAATACAAGTCAGGCCCCAGCACTGAGGAAACTAAAAGGGGGGCACGTCTTCATTAGCAGTCCAGCTTACAAAAGCGAATCTTCTCATTAACTGTATTACACATGCCATTTGAGTCGAACAAAAGAGCAGTTTTGGCACATGAAACTGGATTGCATTCAAAGCACATAAAGTACTTAACTGGTCAGTGAGGTGCATAATGTTCTGAAAGCCCACAAGCAAACCTAGAACACACATGAGGCACAAAACATGATGCCCTCCCAAGGGATTTAACTGCTATGCAACAAACCCTCAAATTCTGAGTTCCGATTGCCTCTCCTTATTAAATACTCAGCCTTCTGTTCCATTCTTCATTTTGCTTTTGCCTTGTCTCCTTGTCTTCTCTTCTGCTTGCTTTGTTGTTTAGTCAGCGGACATGACAGCTGGTGAAGACTGTTCAAGTGCTGAGGATTTGGCATGGTGCAACCTGCAGAACCACTCCAACTTACATCTGGTGTAAAAAGTCCAAGACCTCCCCCTTAGTAGAAGGGTCATCTGGTGACAGTAACTACTAACTTGACTTAATACTGCCATGTATTAAGGGTGAAAAGTTTAAGAAAATGAGAACATGGTCATAAGAACACCTAATGGGAGTCTGGATGCAAAGCTGATGTGTCGCAGACTGCACAGACTGAAAGAGATAAGTAAATGAAAGCACACTATGGACCCCACCACCTGGGGAAATAGCATGCTTGTCTAAAAGGCATGGATGACTGGGTGTTGAGGATGGAAAGAAGTGAAAGAAAACAACACAGTAATGGCAGCCTATTGCTTTTTCATACGTAATTAGCAAGATAGCAAAATATACCACTTGTTAATTGTATTTCTCAAGGCCTCACTCTAACCACCCCAAGAAGCTTGGAGTTGTTCTCTTTGGCAATGCAATCACTGACGACACCCTGACTTGGACAGCATGCTGCATGCCCTGGCCACTGCCAGAGGTCTGTGCATACTTCTAGAGAACTGTTTCCTGTATTTCTAGGCAGGACAGAAAGGATCATCCACATCCTCACAAAATTAAGAAGGGCACTCCTGATTAAGTGGGTATTCATGATTTGAGCAATCCTGAGAATGCTGTTGTCCAGCATGCCCTAGTGACAGCATTATCTTGCAATAACCTAACCTCGCAGCAAAATTTGTTTCTGCATCCATTCTGATGCCATATGTGGCTAAACTAGGCACATACTCTCTTGTGGGAACAGTCTCACATGACTCAGAGTTAAAAGGGGTCAAAGTCACTGGTCCCTTTAGCCACATAGCCCTGACCCATTCCCAAAGCAGGTATGTTTTGTACAGTGAATAGCAGGGACCATAGAGAAAAAAACAGCATGATCCTGTGTTAAAACAAAAAGCAATTGTAATCTTGCATACAATGGACCAGCACTAACATAAAAATCTTTCCTGCTTCACTTTGAGAATGGAACAGAACTCTTCTAACAGTATTTAAATGTGTATTTTCCTATAATATGCATGTGTGTGTCTATATATATTGTTGATATTTTCAATATATATTTTTATACATGCATTTTTTTATATATTTTTGTATAGCAAATGACTCCCTTAAATTCTGTCATCATCCTACAGCAAGCCTGAAGCCTTCAGATCCACTGCACAAGTGTCTACTGCTCAACCTAACAGAGTGATAGCAATAGGTGCTTGCTAACATCTGTGGAGATGACATCCACAGCTTAGCAGTGAAACAAAAGGCAGCAACACAAAACTTGTGCTGGTAGGACTTTGCAGGTACTTGCTGGATTACATTCCAGGCCCTGGATAAAAATCACTGCTTTCAGATATAGACTTGAATTTGTTTCTTAGAATCATCACCCCTTTCGACCCTGCTTTTTTTTTTTGTCTTCTCAAAGGCTGCTCCTAATCAGCACTTCTTCATTCCAGTGAGTACTCCTTGTTTACTCCATCCCAGACTTCTGCCCTTTAGTCTCTCAATAAAGTTCTGATACCCTTGTCTCATCAATCTTCATCTTCGTCACGCAGTTTCAGTCTCCTGCTACTTCTGCACACTATGTCCACCAATCTTAGTTTTACTTCCATCACCCTTTCATCATCAGCCTGCTTGTAAAAATAATAAACAAAAAAGCTACTTGCTCTCCATCTTGTTCTTCCAAGAGAACAAACATATTCTGTTTGTTCCTGGTCTCATTTTTTCATCTTAAACTCCCCATCTATTTCTGATCTCTCAACTCTTGATTATCCTTTGGACCTGTGTTCCTTGTCAGAGTTGTCTCTTCTCCACTCACTTCCTTTCTCCCCCACACCTTAATCATCCTAAGCTTTCTGTTCAGTCCCAGCTTCTTCTCCAGAATTTTTATTGCCTCTCCACCAGCTCCAGCTGCCACAGTCATCCTGTTAAGCAGTACAGGACTCGACTGTCACAGCTACTATGTACACCACAGGAGCAGCTAGGATCACCTAACTCCTCTCCACTTCTTCATCTCAGCTCTTTCTACCTTTTCTTACAGGATTTACTTCAGACAGCTTCCAGCTCCATTACAGTCACCAAAGATGCAGGTGCCCTGAAAACACATTAACATGCACTGAAGACATTCTGATGCTTGGACCCAGCAGGATACACCAAGCATTCATGCCTTTCTCTATCAGTATCATCCCTACTCAGCCCTTGAAGCCCCACAGAATGGCGAAACAGTTGACACGGGACAAGACCCCTGGATGTCATCTGGTCCAACCCACTCGTTTAAGCAGGATCACCTAAAGCCAGTTGCCCAGAACCATGCCCAGACTGCTTTTCAGTATCTTCAAAGAGGAAGTCTCCACAAACTCCCTGTCCAACCTGCTCAGTCATCCTAACAGTAAAAAAGTGTTTCCTTACATTACAGGGTAATCTCCTGTGTTTCAATTTGCGCCCACTGCCACAGGCTGTGATGCTGGGCACACTGAAAAGAGCCTGGCTCCATCCTCTTTGCACTTGCCCTTCACATATCTATACACATTGATAAGATCCTAGCTGAGCCTTCTCTTCTCCAGGCTAAACAGTCCCAGCTCTCTCAGGCTCTCTCCTCATCAGGCTGTAAAGCGACACATGAAAGAAGAATCAAGACCAGGGCACTAAAACTGAGGCCAGGTTTTCTAGGATGTGAAGAGGAGAAGATACAATGAATGAGGAAGTAGCTGACTGACTGGACAAACCCTTGGCAAGCTCCTCCTGGAGCCAGAGTTGCAGTGATTCTTTTTTGTAGTTGATGTATAATACAGGACACAGACTGGTTTTATTCAGGCAACTGGTGGACTGAGGATTGAAGTGCAGTATAAATATATGAAGTTGTATAAATTCTTACAGAAAGGTTGGGACTATGGAAGATACAGATGATGAAAGAAAAGAACACAGGGCTGCTCTAAAATGCAAGAAATGGCAGATTTTGGCATTCGTGCTTTAAAGAGCATTTATGCAGAATTATGAATTAGTTTCACGAACTGAAAAGAAATGGATAAGTTTTCAAACAGGTAAGACAGAAGCCCTCTGCTTACAGACACCTGCCTGGCAAATTTTATGTCTCTCTTCCCCCGAGGTGCCAGAAACTCTTAAAGAGAAACCTGTCCTAATTTTTCTTTACTTTTCAAGTAAGGCTTTCAAAAACCTCATTTTTGGTGAGGTTTCCCAAACTTCACCGGGGATCTCTCATGCCTGGAGATATCCATTATGTAATTTTTTTTTTCCTGAACTAAAGAATGTTACAGAAACTTGAGAACAGATTTTAAAGTGAGAAATGGTGTTAAGCATCACCATTATGTTACTGACAACGTTACAAGCTTTTTCTATATGTATGTCTTTTAATTCTCTTAGTACCATGATTTAAGAGTGGCCAAGAAGAATAATTCCACAAAAAAAGTATCAAGACAATTTTAGCTTCATAAATGTTAATATATCAAAAATTAATTTTGTCATTTACATTTCAGTGACTGGAAGTTAAGTGAGTTTTCTTTAGTGTGGGAAGTTAAAAACCATTTAAACTTGGACAGAGAAAAGGAGGTGTAAAACAGCAGCAAATACATTCTGATTTTATGGAGAGCTTTATTTACTTACCACTGGCTTGGCTATATTAGAAAGAAGTGCTTCAAGTGCTTTTGTTTCTTCATCCTTTTCTTAAAAAACAAAATCAAAGCAAACAAAAGGTATCCATGAAATTGTTCAGTGACTTTACAGTGAAACAGCTCTTCATATTCAAACACTGCATACAGACTAAAGTATTTCTGAAACAACACCTTGCCAATTTGCATTCATCTAGGGCAACATAAACCAAAAAAGCTCTCAAAGACACTGTTCATATAAAACTATTTCTAAATCCATTCTATGATTTATGGAATACAGAAAGCCTGGTTATCTTTTATTAATGAATAACTTTAAATAAACTACTACTCTGGAGTACTTAAGCTCTTGGCTGAGCTATTTCCTATAGATTTTTCTCTTTGGACATAGATGCAGTCAAGTTACAGTAGTTTAAATATGTTATTGCATGTTACGTGGCAGACTCCTGGTAACACTGTTGGCCTCCCTCAATTGCAAGGGCAAACCTTACCTTAGCCTTCAGTTACATCTCAGGGAAAGAATCTAAGGTATTCCTTTTCAGCTGAAAGTAAAGCTGAGCTTTATAAAGGACTCAAAAGATTATACGAAGTGCTTTATGTAGTTTCTCCCACACAGTATTAAAATTACCTCAATAGTGTAAGTGAACAGGCTACTTAGTTTTGGAGAAGTGGCCAGGCATTTTTAATTCACTTAACCTGCCTTAATCTAAAAAGAAAAATCAAAGCCTGGCAAAAGTCTTTAAAAACCACAGGCCAAATCTATTTACAAAGTTTCAAAGTCAAACTGCCTTAGAAATGTAATTAAATGCATTTCTGACTTCTGTTTGCTATTCCAGGTCTAAGTTACAGCATGTTATTCTCCCAAATGTCTCCTGAATTAAATGATTTTGAAGAGTGGGCTTTTCCATTTTTCATATAAAATACTTCTAAGGAACCCTTAACAACATTTTCGCAACCTATGTAAGCAACAGTACATTTTAATCACCTGTGCCTTGGAAAAGTTCGCTCACAGGTAAGTACCAAGTAACCGAAAGTAAACTGAAGCCAAGACAAATGCCACTCTGGAACTATAGTGACAAGTGTTCACTCAAGTCTGGAACAACAGTTCCCAACTTCTGAATTCTGAATTCAGATTTTATTTCAAAGGTGTCCCTTGTTATTAAGCTTTCACATGCTTTTAAACAGGTCTTGTAGGTTGAGATTTCCTGGTTTTGGTTAGACATACTCTCTTCACATTCCTTTTGGTTTACGGCAATCTAATATATATTGGCACAAAATCATCACCTCAAAGCAAACTTCAGTGAGCTGATAAAATCATGATTTGTTTCCTTCAGCATCAAAAGTTACAGCTCCCTATTCTGAGAAAACTGTAGATGGCTGATGAGCAGTTGCATTCTGAATCTGAAGTGCTGGGCCAGTGACCTGAAAGTTCCATAGTGGCACATCATCAAATTCAAGGACAGTATGACCGAGACTGAGTGAATTCAGCCCATTAATAAGTTCACAAGCTTCCCAGTGAAATACAGGAATTAATGATAAACACACTTCCTGTCACAGCATCTTAGAAAACATGAACTCAGAGATTAGTGTGAGGACCTGTCTTCTTCTACAAAGGCCTTTCAATAGTAAGTTGGTAGGGACAGGCATTATGTGAATTTTACCTAACAACAGTATCTCTTTCACAAAATATTCCCCTTTAACAGGAAATCTACATTCAACTTTTATCAGACATCTGGTTCTTTCCATGATTTCTGTAATATGAAGAAGTCAATCGATATCCAGCAATTCCTTAAAATGTCAGCACCAATAACTCTGGACAAAGCACAGATTTTTTTTTTCCTCAGGTCTCTGCGGAGACTTGTGTTAGTGGTTTTGTTCCTTTAGGTACATTGTTCCAATGTGATGAGCAGATCAATTGCTCTTAACACCATTCTATGTAAGTCAGTGCAGTTACGGGCTACTACCCAACTTCAGGATTGTTAAGTGTGGTGTTCTACTTACAAATGCTATGTTCCTCCAAATACTAGACTTGCACTATATGTTATTAAACAGGGGAAGCTTAGACTGGATATAAGAAAGAAGTTCTTTACTGTAAGGGTGGTGAGACAGTGGAATGGACTGCCCAGGGAAGTTGTGAATGCTCCATCCCTGGTGGTGTTCAAGGCCAGGTTGGACAGAGCCTTGGGTGGCATGGCTTAGTATGAGGTGTCCCTGGCCATGGCAGGGGGGTTGGAACTAGATGATTTTAAGGTCCTTTCCACCCCTAACTATTCTATGATTCTACGATTTTTGTTAACACTTACCTTCTACTTCTGTGTCTGTCTGAGAATTGCTTTTTCCTTTACCCAAAGACTTGCTTTTGGTAGAATTTGTGCTTATACCAGCTGCATCCTGTCCTTTCGTAAGTCCGTTGTGTTCATTTGTAGGAGAAGGACATTTCTGAGGAGATGATGGAGGGCTGTTTAACTTATCCTTCTGAGTTCCATGTCGATCTTTTAATTTTTTTTGTAACCTTTCATACGTTTTACAAGACCTTTCATCTCTGAAGTTGGATCTTCCATGAGCAGGCAGAGTATCTAAATGAAAGAAGAAAAACATTAAATATCATCATTAAGACCAGAACGTAATTAAAAAACTTACTGGAAAACACTATGAGTGCTAAGTGCACACTTGTGCATAAAATTACATCTTTACTCCTATTAGAAAACCTAAGTGTCAAGCAGGCAAACTGATACACACTAACTGTACATTAACAACATGTTAGGGGAGAAAGTGTTAACTCTCCTTCCCACATCTTTTTTTCTACTTAAAAATTATTCTTAAACTGCTTCTATAATCGTCCTTCAGCTGTAAGGTACAGGATAAAGTCACCACAGAAAAAAAGTGATACTTTATTACACAGGAAGAGGTTTGGTTTAATGCTGAATACAAAATACAGAAATTTTAAGTTTTGAAATGCAACTAGATCAAGTGCTTTAATTGAATACTAGACCGATTAATGGTGCTTCAGCAGAAATCAACGGAGAAAAACCCCACAAAAGCACAGGGCAACTAAAAGACACTAAAAGACTGAAGATAGCATGGCTACATCTTGTAAGTACACTATACTGGTATACAGTAACCTAAGCATTGCTGCCATATGACCAAAATCCCACCTCTAAGTCAGAACGTGGCTTTGGAAAAAAGCCAGTACCACACCAGTGAAAAAAAACTAACCTTCAGACTGGTGAACTTTTCTGTCCAGATCTAACATTTTTATCCACTTCCGCTTACTGACTCAAGATTTTAAAACAGCAACCAGCTCTTTCCCCAGTGTAACCCTATCTATGACTGTCCTGGGTTCCGCACTAACAGTCATTTTTTCTCCTTCTTAGTAGCTGGTGCACTGCTGTGCTTTTGACTTTCAGCCTGGGAACAGCGCTGATAACACCGATGGTTTTAGTTGCTGCGCAGTAATGTTCAGTCTGACCAAAGGCTTTCTGAGTCTCATGCTCTGCCAGGGAGGAGGGGAAGCCGGGAGGAAGCAGAGACAGGACACCTGACCCAAACTGACCAAAGAGGTATTCCACACCACAGCACGTCATGCCCAGTATATAAACTGGGGGCAGTTACCCGGAAGGGTTAGATCACTGCTCAGTTGGGCTGGGTATCAGTCAGCAGGTGATGAGCGGTTGTATTCTCTTCCCTTGTTATTTCCCTTCTCATTATTACTATTGGTGTTAGCAGCAGTGGTTTGTGTTATACCTTAGTTACAGACTGTTCTTATCTCAATCCATGGGAGTAACATTCTTCCGACTCTCCTCCCCATCCCTCTGGGAGCGGGGGAAGGAAGAGGGAGGAGTGAGAGAGGCTGTGCGGTCCAGAGTTACGGCTGGGCTTAAACCATGACAATGATAAACAACGAAAATTTCAAAAAAATACATCCTTCAGAACCAGTGTAGAATTTGTCCATATTCAGGTAAATTGGATCACTTGGTCTGAAAATTGAATTCATTGTTTTGTATGTCTTATGTGTCAGGAAGTATAGAAAACAAGATTAAATACAAACTCTCTTGCACAACAGATAAACCCCACAAAACTGGAGGACTTTCCAGTTCCTGTTTTAGTAGGTCAACTTAATTCCCAGAGGATTTGACAGAGGACTGCTAGATAAGCTGTGATTATTTACGAATTTGATTTTTACTACCATTAGATTTAAGTGCTCTAGTTAGTGAACTACAACGCTATAAGCGCTTCCAGGTTTCTCCCCCCCTTAAATTCAGATTCCTCATACAGGACTGTAACTGTGAGATTTGACTTCTTAAGGCCATAGCCAAAGTCAGTGGTCCAGAATTAAACATAAAATCTGTAGCAAATATGTAATAAATTACAGCATCCAACCTAGCTTCAGGACAGGCTGGATGGGGCTTTGAGCAACCTGGTCTAGTGGAAGGTGTCCTTGCCCATGGCAGGGGGGTCGGAACTGGATGATCTTTAAGGTCTCTTCCAACACAAACCATTCTATGATTCTATGATCCCTAGTTCTTTAATTCCCTAAATCCAAAAGCATCTTACATATAATTTAAAACAAAGCAAAACCAAAGAACTGAACTTTATCAATTTTTTTCTACATTAGCAGTTTTGCAGAATCACTGAATTCATATTTAAAGGGATATAACCTGGAAGCAGAAATCTAAAAAATACTATTCCATTAAGAAGTATCCTTTATCTTTTATGCATTTAAATATCATACCCCAATCTCTTAATTTAGCAAACTAAAAGCAAATAACTGCCATCTACAGGAAACCAAGAAATTAACAAAACTGCACCCAGAAAGCGTCTAATAAAGCACTATTATCAAAGTAGTGCAAGGAAGAAATAAAGTACAACTTCAGAATACAGAAAAGTACACAAAGTTGTGTTTAGTCTCCCCCCCACAGTGTCAAGCTTTTTTCTCTATAAACAGCAACCTAGCATTGTGCTCCAAGACTTTCAAGGTCAGCACCTGCTTTACTGCAGAAGTTCATCAAAAGAAAACCAAGTTTGCCAGAAATGTAAATATTAATCTAACAACCCAACCCCTGAGTTAGTACACACATACACTTTGCCACTAAATGTTATTAAAAGGCAGGCACCAATAGCACTACCAAAACCAGGTTCAACTACAGCATTAAGTTTAGGTCGGTGACACCTGACCCTTCAAGCTGGACTTCAATACAGACACTGGGCTAAATGCATACAGTTTTACACAGAAAAATAGCAAACATTTTTCATAATCAACAGCAAGAACTCCTGTTTTATGCTTCAAATGAGATACTTGCACGACAAGAGGTCTCAGAATAGTGCCCAGATAGGATTTAAACTCTAAATCTCAGAGGAAAGCATCAGTTGAATAACTACAAACACTTCTGGCATTGCTCTCTTGGGCAAATCTATAAGTGATACACATAAGAATTAATCTGTATGTTTAATTAATTAGACTTGTCTGTTCAGTGATCCATTAAAATAATTTCTTCTGGAATAACAACTTTCAGTAAAAACAGTACCTGGTACCCTCATAAAACTGTTCTGCGTAGCTTCCATTCAAACTGAAAGTCTTGCTTGACAAAGCCTGAATCATAACAGATGCTGAAAATGAGTAGAGTATTATTTCCTTTGACAGAACTTGCAATATTTGATAAGTTGCTTACCCAGATCTCCGTATACTTGCGAGGTGTGATACTGTGGAATGTACTGTGTTGCCATTTCACCAGCCCCAGTCACAGGTGAGTATATATGACGTGGTGGAGGGGGTATCATGGCTGGAAGAGGAAGGAAGCCAGGCAGTGGGGGATGTGGAGGCCTGTGTATCACTGCATGACCACCAGGATGAAATTCTGGAGCCTGGGGAACCACCACAACCCTTCGAACACCGTTATCCTCAATAACCTGCACAGTGAGAGACAACGCACCAAAAGGGAAATGACAATCTGAAAGGTATATTCTGTAGATATGAAACTAGGAATAGTATACCCCTTAAATTTGAGAAAAGGAGGAGAGCATAAATTAAAAAAAAAAAAAAGACGATTAAAGGGCTACCTACATGAAGTGTATTAACTGCAACAATGCCATTCATTTCTCAATGTGATGCAGGAAAAATATGTTAAAAAAAAAAAAAGAAAGACTGTAACAACATAACAACATCTTATAAACAACCAGGTGTATTTATGGCATGAGCCTAGCTTCTCCCTAGGGCCCTCTTTCCACCCTTGCTCATATTGCTTGTATACTACACAGCTCCTTGTATTTGCTTGACAGGGTAACAGCTAGACTGCTCCCTAGAAGTCATTTGGTGAGTGGACGGACCACATTCCTCAAAAATAGTGATAGGAAAAGCACAACAGCGTCTGGTCTTTGTTCTGTGCCCAATTCAGTCCACCAACATTAACCCAGGAGGCAGTGGCCATACTGCACCTGCTAGTGAGCAGCAGCCTTTGCATCAAGCTGGGAAAACAAGAAACCCAGCAGGATGGTAGTCAGCCCTCTCAAGACTCCTTCACAAGTCAAGGTAGTTTTAGAAAGAATCTCATCTTCTTTCCTCCCCCCTCGCCTGTCTTGCACTGTGAAGGAAGCCACATGCTACACAGAAAACAGAAGCCTCTGTGTCAGCCTCTGCTGGACTCTGGTGTGCAAAGAGGCTTGCTGTGCAAAAATGGCAAATGGGAGATGTGACAGGACAAGCCTGTGGCTGAGGGACCCGAGCACAGCCTTCAGCAATGTTGCTAGAATTTCAAAGAAATGGAAGTAGCATATGCAATCCCACAATGAGAGTAAGTGTGGTCACATAAGACACACAGAATCATAGAACAGTTTGGTTTGGAAGGGACCTTTCAAGGTCACCTAACCCAATCCCCTGCAAGGAGCAGGGACATCTTCAACTAGATCAGGTTGCCCAGAAACACATCGAGCCTGGCCTTGAATGTCTCCAGGGATGGTGCATCCATCATCTCTCTAGGCAACCTGCGCTAGTGTTTCACCACCCTCATTGCAAAGAATTTTTTCCTCACATCCAGCTTGAATCTCCCCTCTTTTAATTTGAAACCATCACCCCTCATCCTGTCACAACAGGCCCTGCTAAAAAGTCTTTCCTTATAGGCTCTCTTTAAAAACTGAAAGGAGCTGAGGTGTGCTGTTCACTGCACATGTAGCTTGTCTGGGGTCTGTAGCATGTAAGAAACTGGAGGAGAGCAGGCACAAAGGCACATATTGTAGAAAGTACTGAAGCAGAAAACGCTCACAAAAATACATGGCTGTCAGTAATACCTAGAGATGACCTTTTTTTTTTCTTGTATATATCCAGGTGTTAATAACTTTAGTGTCTGGGATGCAAATGAATAAATTGTTCTCCACATCCTAGTAAAGTGCTGGGACTGCCATGTGAGGCTTTAGATTAAACGCTTATCCAGAAAAGCGGGAGAAGAATGGAATCTGGAATATCATGACTACATTCAAAAACAGGGGACAAGGAAACCCTACAATCTCAATCTAAGTTTTTGCTGACACTTGAAATGAGGTGGGATCATGCACATACCTATGCCAATGAGCAACCTGGTGCAAGAGGGTGCAAGAGGAGCAGATCAAAGCTCTTAGTGCCAAGCTGCTTTCAGTTCCACTGTTTATGCTTAAGGTTATTATGCTTAGCTAGATTTAGTCCCATGCCCTGGTGTGAACATTTCTACCAAGTCCACGACAGAAAGCTCCTTGGGAGGATCAATCATTGGTTTTACCATGTCTCCACTAAGGGTTGGTGTGCATCTGATACATCTGAAATGGAACTTCTACTTTTGTTTCCTCTGACAGAGATCTAATTTGTACTCCCCAAAATGATCCTGCCAGCTGAACCTGGCTGAACCAATGCAATGTAGTGAGGCTGGTCTAAGAAGTTGTTTCAAAACTTCACTGTTGTACTTAGAAAGACAGTTACGTAGACAAAGATTTATGCTTCTGGTGTAATGACAGGATGAGGATCTCTGTGCTAATGCAATAAAATTCAGAAGACATAAAAACTGCACAATGGAGCTGATCCCACCTTACCTACAGAGCTGGAAATAAATTACCTAAGTTAACACAGCTTTAAAACACATACACACTGTGTGACTTTAAGAAAGCGGCTATTTTCAGTATACAGAAATTGTCCCATATTGGGAAAGAGCAATTTCACTAAAGACAACATTCTCCATATCTGTGCAACCACAGCTGTGTGGTATCCTAAAGGCAGGATGTATTAACAGAAGCAAATACAAATAGAACTTCTGCTGTCCAGTGAAATAATCTAAACACAGAAATGTTGTTTGAATTAAGTCCTTTATGCTTACAAGAAAGATTGCAATATCTTGACTTTATGAGCAGATTCAGATTACATAGGAAGCAGTTTCCATTAAAAAACAAACCAAAACAAACCCAACAAACTCAAACCAACAAAACCCCGGCTACTTAGTTCATTATTTATTTGTCTTGTCTTCTTGGGTCTGTTAATAGCCTCAGTAACTCAGAAATAGATACCCAATTTATAGCAGCAGGAACCTTAAGTTTAATAGTACAAAATGAAGAGTTTTTTAAGTCTGTAACTGTGCCTCTAAATCATGTATCAACTCAATGGTAGGCCTCTCCCAGGCAACTACACAGATAAAAACCCTCCAAAAGCAGTAAGAGCATCATGTCAATTATATAATTTTAAGTTTAAAAAAGTAAACAAGCTATCAATTTTCCTAAGTGTAGTGGCAAAACACGTAGTTCTGGCTTAGGCCTATTTGTCTGAGTTAACCAACTAAACATTGCTGGAAAACTCACTACAGTGAATACAGACAGCTTAGAGAGGATGAATAAAGATGCAATTTCTTTGTAAAAGTTAATCAACCAATGAATTCCTTTTTATTTATGTGACGGAAGAAAAGTAAGTATGCTTTACTCTGTAGTTATGCCCAACTTCTAACAGAGAAAGTATCACTGGCAAACAGGAAGTAAAGAAAGCAAAGGCATAACAGAAAAATGGATAGACAAAAGATGGTTATGCTGAAGTTGTTCTTCCAGGCTGATGGCATTAGACATTTAGCTGGTTTACAATTTCTCTCAAAATATATATGCAGTTGCTGATATTTAAAAATACATCATACCTGAAGAAACCATGTAAGTTACTTTGCTGGGACTGCATTAAGTCTGGGATAACTGTCAGCTCAATAGTTTTAGGCTTTCCTGTTTGCAAAACTACTATCAAATCTCCTGGCTTGTAACAGAAACTCCCATCCTAAAA
>JAOEHX010056181.1:0-14167 GCA_025448015.1 Bolborhynchus lineola
CTTTTCTGCCCAACCTGTAGCTGTGCCTGGGATTGCTCTGACCCAGGTGTAGGACCTTGCACTTGTCATAGTTAAACTTCATCAGGTTGGCATCAGCCCACCTCACAAGCATGTCATATTATTTCGTTATTCTGTCTCACTCATTTCTTTCCAATCTTTTTCAACTGGTTCCACTTTCACCTCATATATGCATCTTATTTTTCTCTCACACAAGTATCTCCTGTGCAAAGTGCTTATATAACTTGTGCAGTTACGATTTCACACTTGTAATAGTCGAACAGGTTCAAAGTTAGTCAGAATAAGTTTGACTATGCCTGTATATGTACTTGCGGACATGGAAACCTGGATCAGATGAAGGAAAGTAAACTTTTTTTTTTTTTTTATCTCATATAAAGACACTTCTCCCTTAAAGATTATTTTTTTCTCCTCCATTTTCTCCGTGAACAATAACAAATGGAAATACTCCATCTGTAACTTTATTGTGATGTGAGGAATATTGAGCCCACATTGAATATCTGTGGATTGCATCTTTCAAAGCAGTGCTCCCCCAGTAAGATCTCTTAATGATAGCTAAGGAAACTGGTTTTCAAAGCAGCAACGTACACACAGGAAACCAGAACTTTTTTTCATCTGTTTGCCAACACTGTGAACCTGTTCTCAGTGTTTCACAGGTGAATCTTTGCTCCACCATGGTGTGTACACATCCTGATGAGCATGTGCTGCACTGCCATCTCTAACATGGCCTAAATATTGGTTCCATGTCTCCAAAACCAGATTAGGCTATGAAGCGAATGACCATGGCAGTGACACTGATAGTAAGACAGAGTAAACTTTCATCCCAGTCTGCTTCATACCAGCTCTACTTGAAGTCACACTCTATTAAGAAGGGCTGTTATTTTTAGATGTCCAAAATAAGGTTACACAAACAAACAAGCAGGAACAAGTCATGCATTGTGCATCAACCTTACCAATAAGCAAACTTTCGGCAACTGGAACCAGTATAAATGTAAATTATCAGAGGAGCTCCCACCCATACTTTATTGAGATTTGCAATCTACCACCCACATGGTCACTGCCAAGTCTTACCCCTCATATGGGAGGTCAGCACAGATCCTGCATATTACAAAATTTTTCTTTTATATTACAGATCAGCTTCAAAGGCTTAGGAGAGGAGCTAATCCTATACACATGTGCCTCTGGTGAGATGGCAACTGTTTCTAGCTAAAGAATTAACATCCCTTTTAAAGTTATCCTCTATTCTGAGCTTCCAACAAACAAATGAAATCCAGCATTTAGCAACTGCATGTTTCACATCACCGAAGTGCTTTCAGATATTGAAGCTGTACAAAGTGTCTGCTGGAATAACCTCAGGCATTCTGTGACAATTGAATTATAACCAGTGACACCCTCTTTCCCATCCCATTGCACCAAGTTACCTCCACTGTCTACAGAGAGGACTCCACATGCATCCATGCAGGCAGCAATGTGCTGGACAACAGCAGGAACATATTATTAAAAATTTCTTTCATCTTCACTTACAAGAGCCACAAAATTAACCAGTCCTCAAATATTTTCCATTAGACTATTACAGAGACAAAGGTTCCAGGCCTAGGAGACTAAAAGGGTTTTAGGTGACCATGGCTCTTCAGTCACTTTTACCTAGCCCAACCAATTTTATCCACCAAACAATGAAGAAAATACCATGTCACATGCTACAGCTCAAGATGAAATGCACAGAGTCATCTGGGTTGCTCTGTTTCCTACTAGGACTGAGAATAGGTTTGGCTGCTGACCTTTCACTACAGTTAAAGTTTGCTTGAGGACGTTAGAAATAATTCAGCTCCTGAGTGGTTGCCAGCGATTGAAGAGACTGCAGCCAGTGACCTGGGTGGTTCTTTCCAGTTAAAGGCTTTTCTGGACTCTCAGGAACTGACCATGCTAATCCGTCACTGAACTAAATGTCCTTAAGTAGCCATATACAGTACTGCAACTTATTGTGCACTGTAGAGAGATTACCTTTCTGTACAATTTGGACTGTCATTGACTCTGAAGTCTGCAATACAGTATTTGCTTGATTTGTTTAATTATCTTGGTATTACTTCATACAATGCTATACATGTACGCTGAGGGCATCATTCTCCCTTTCTTCTGAACGTTCTGCAAGAACGGAAACACAGCCTGAATGCAGAGATGTGAAGAAATCACAGAGTCCTGTATCCAAATCCCTTCAGATAGAGAAATGTCCTGATGGGTGCATATCCACTAGCATATGGATATTCTATTTATAAATTCTTATATATCTACCTGGTCATGGCTGGAGCAGCGACTGCCCTGTGGGTAACTAAAAGGGATTTGGTTTGGGAGAGGGAGTTCTAGTCCAGGAACTGCTGCTTAGCTCATGAACTAAAGTCTTGGATTAATCACTTTCCTTCTCATGTTACTATTTCTGTTTGCAAAGTGTGGAGTTATTTAAGAGTAGGAAGCTGTACATAAAAAGTCATTATTATTATTATTAAAGCATACTGTACTTTTCACACTTTACTAAGCTGCAGGAAGGTTTAAAAATGTGCTGCTGTAATCAGTCAAAACCAGTGTTTTATTGGACAAAACTGATTCTACCTGTCACCAACTACATTATGTAACTGCAGCCAAACTTCGCAAATTAACAAAAAGCGCTAATTTTTTTCTAGGCAGCTACATACATGCCTGGAGGGATGAATGAATTGTCTTAGTGTGTTGGAGGCTGACTAAAAAGATACCAAAAAATTTCGGCAGTTGTAGACGCCTCTCTAAGTCCTCACATGGACATACAGGTTCTATATGCAGTAATGCATACAGCTTCAATTCACTTGATCAAACAGCTGTGAAGTCAGGAGGAAGCTCCTGACTGGCTATTTGAGTAATACTTTTAGTGGGAATCACATACAACACAACATATACGAGTTACACTGAAAATGGCTCACATAGTTGACTGCTTTCAGAATATTGACTTAGTCACACATTTTGTCAGTCAATTCCCAGACTGAAATTTCCACTGCAATGTACAATAAACTAGGCCAGTCACTTAGCTGCATTTCAAAGTGCATAACAAAACAATGTTGTCTGTTCTAGATAAAAATTGGATCATAGCCAGCAATCCATATCCTTTCTCCTGTCCTGAAGGCAGTATATAGTTTCTGAAATGATCATTACCACAGAGGTGAGAAATGAGATACTGTACAGCAAACATCACCAGACTTGTAGCTATTACACTGAAACAATATTTGGTAGTACAGCTGTGCCTGAACAGGACTGTAGCAAGTTTGATGGTCTTCGACTGCTTGTCCTGCCTCACATTAACTGAGCCCAAATACTGGAAAGCTGAAGTCTTCAGGCTTACCAATCAAGCTTATACAAATAAACATTCCGTAATCACAAGCACAGCAGAAAGCCAACATGATGAAGTGATGTTGCTGACCTAGTCATCACACTGTATTCTCTCCCTCTGAGAAAAGCCTGGCTGGCAACTGAGCGCTAAAAATGTTTAATGTTTACACTCCTCCACAAAAGTATTGACCTTCTAATGTAGAAAAAAACCCTAGGTAGCTACCTGATCTTCCCTCAGTTGGTGTTACAGTTTAAAAAAATCCTTTTGCCTTAGCATAGCTAGCAAACAAACAATTTGAAACTTCCTTTTACCAAAGCAAATGGATGATCGTCATCTGGATGCAACGGCAGCATGACAAAATCACTGAGAACTGGTCTATTTGTACCACTGCATCCAGACCTATATTTTAGTTGGGATCTTCACCCTAATACAGAGAGAGCTGGAATGATGAGCTGAATGTCATCTAGGGACAGAAGCAAATAAATAGCAAAAGAAATTCCAAAATTAGACCAGGAGCAAAGACAACATATGGATGAAAAGCAGGAGGTTCAGAATAGTAGACTATATTTGTAGGAATGTTTCCAGTGACAGCTGGCTAGAAACCTTGCCAGAAGATATATCTCTGAGAGACTTCAGGGACAACAGTAAGTGAAATATCTCAAAGTTCGGTATTTATTTCCTCTGGAGGAACTGGGCCTGGCTCCATCCTTAGGGATGCCATTTCAGGGGTTCTCAACTGCAGGACTCATCCTGAGGACCCCAGATGTCCCAAAAGCCAAGCAAAGCCAGAAGCAAGCTAGCAGGTGAGTTTGAAAGATCTGCCTTGAGATAGACCTGGGCATCTCCAGAACCCACAGGAACTAGCATCTCCTGAGAAGACTGGGAGACAAACTCAGATAAAGAAAGGCCATGTTTAAATGCCTCCTACATCTTATATTGCCATATTCCTGACAAAACTAAATTTTTTGATCTTTTTGGATTTTTTCCCCTTCAGTTAAACATCACCAAATTAGTTGGAAAATTTATTTTGGAAATCCTCGGCAATACTTCAGGGAACATGAATTGTTCTCAATTCTCACCTTAAGCCCCTGAAGCATGTTATGTTGCTGTTCTCAAATCTCCTGTTCTCTTACATTGAGATTTCTTTCCTACACTTTTTAACCCTCATATACTATTTTCAAAAAGCATCCTCCCAAATCTCACATATTTTTGTGAACCAGGAAATAAAATATTCCATTGTTTTGCAAGTATAATAGCTAACGTGTTGTTGAGTAAAATGGAAACATCAAATACAAAGTCCTCAGTTCTTTTTGCTAATTAGGGGACTTTCAATTTTTACCTCAAGAAACAGAGCTGATAATCTGCCTTTCCTCTTCCAAAGCACAGAAATGTTTCAACAAACTAGGGCAAAGATGTGTGAATGGTAGAAATAATAAATATTAATAGTTACGACAAGAATACTATGAGATGTTCAAAGCTAAGGGGGCTTTGGGAGCGTTATCTCTGTGTGGTGCTTTGTTTCACAATCAGTTTTGTGGTTTATGATTTGTATTTCCTTCTCTTTCCTGCAGGTCTGCTCTCTCATGCAAAATCTGGAGTTACCAGGCAAAGCAGATTCAGTGCCAGCTTATTTCAAAATTGTTACATACCAGCTCTTTGCTTTCTAAGCTTATATCAAGGGTTTAAAGATTAAACCAAGTACCTTGAAATTCACCAAGAGTTTTCTGACACAAAACCTCTTCCTTTCGTATGTCCACGAACAGCATTTTTAATTACATTTTAACACCACCAGCAAACATAAAATAGTCTTTCATGAAGAGAGGTTACTTTGACTCTGGCACCATCTACTGAAAAGTAAATAAAAGTACTTGGACTATTAAGACCAAGAAAAGATATGTTAACCAATGAAATATGCCCTAATTTCTTCTTGCAGTGTGAATATTTCTATTTTATCATCATCAAGAAGGCTTTAATTTACAACCTTGAAAACCACTTTCTTAGCTTCGCATTAGCGTTGACCTTCATCAGACTGCAACGATATAATGTAATGGTATCTTTCCAGTCTGTAAGATAACCAGTACAAATAAAAAGTTGCTTGCACTGACTTTGCAAGCAATTCTTCACCACACAAACAGTGAGGAGGAACAAGCCATTTCAGTGTAACTGCAAGTTTTCTTGGCTGTGCAAAATCCATTAAAATATGAAAAAAAAAAAACAAAAAAAAACCAAAAAAAACCAAAACCAAACCCAGAAAAACCTCCTCACACAAAGACTTAGTTTAGATACCAGCTTTCTTATTCTTGCTTTCCTATATAGTCATTCTCCCTTTCCAGGCAGAACACATTCGCCATGCATTAACAAGCAAAAAATAAACGATAAGTTGACGTTTAAGTTGAAAATACGTTGAAATAAAAACTTAACAAATGGCAGCTTTTTGTGAGTTTTTATGGTCACTGTAGAGAACCAAAGTTGAGTTTCATAAATTTGTCACTAGTGAAAACAAGAGTATTCAAATAGAGAACAATATTTGTACTAAAAATATTTTTTTAAAAAATATTGAAAATGGCTCCTAAAAATTTTCAAAGTACAGGAGTTAAGAGGAAAATAGGAAATATTTTGCCTTTCTCTGTATATTTATACAGAACTTGCTTAAAAGGGGAACAGAATTTTAACTATCAGAATGCATAAGGACAACTCCAGGGTTACAACAAATTCAGAAAATCAAGACAGGGGCTAGGAAGCAAAAAATGCTGCAGAACAGTAAGAATTGATCATCTGTATCTCTGAGCAATGAAATGAAGACAAGAAATATTCTTAAGCCTGCTGGACATTCAGAAGACCAGAGCCTTCATGCTTGCACAGACTGCTGATTAATGCTTGGCTTTCGTGTAATGCAAGATTTATTGCATTTTGCCTGAAGTGGGTAATTGAATAATCCTTCCAAAAAGCAATAATATTTCCATGAAGTTCATGAAGTTATACACTCCAAATCTCCAAGCAGCAGAAAAGAAACAGCTAAGCATCTACTTGTAGAAATTACTGGCCATAATGCACAAATGTCACTTCATAGAAGTTTCTTATTAAAGTGCTTTACAGGAAAGAATAAATAAATTATTTTTAACTAGTGCCTATGTACACATATTATGACTGGTTAAATTCCCAATTGATTACTGATCTCACATCTTTTTTATCATAGTAACTCCACTGAGTCACTGAATACTATTCTCTCTTTCTATGGACTAAAATGTAATTGAAACCCAAATATAGCCTAACTCAGATTATATCTATCTCTGTTAGTCTCTCAAGTCGTACTGGCCAAGTTTCCAGTTTTTCAGAAATGGGACATTTACTGCTTTGGCTCTTAACATCAGTGGGAACATGGGGAACCACCACAGTGGGGAAAAGGAAAGAAAAATCACATTGATTTGTGAGCTGTTTAGGTTTTATAGACCATATCCCATAAAATGAATGCAAGACTTAAGACAATCAACCAGAGAGCTAGCACTGTACCATCTAGTAATCACTATGAACAGATGGAAGATATAATCTCCACCTACGCTTCACAGTGGAAATCACCAGAATTAAGATCCTGACAGACCAAAGAAGAAAGCAAGGTGCCCTCTTCTACTGAGCTGTGCTCTTCTAGTCTGTCATACCAAAACCACACCAAGGGGTCATAAAATAATGGCCATATTCCCTATGGCTGGATTTATAGGTGTTCAAAGGTGTAGATTAGACTGACAGACCAAAGTTGCTTCACTTAATAAGTTTATGCAAAAAGAAACTGGAAAAAAAAAACAATTAAAAGCAGCATTTGGAAAAAATGTGGCAATCATAAATTCTGCCTCAGACAATGATGTCAATACAGAAATCTGAACTTATAATAACTTCAAAACAACACAAAGCAAGATGCAATATCCTCAAATCTAGTACTACCAAACCTATCAAAAACCTCAAGCTTATGTACTTACAAAGTACCACCTGCAACTGTCATCACACCTCCGAACAATCTTCTCTGCAGAAAGCACTGAACAGATTTTGGGTTTTGAGAAGAATAAAACATCAAGCACTTAGACTACCAAGCGCTTAGACTATCAAGCACTTAGACTATGGAGAGGTCAGTCACACCTGAGGACACAGGCCAAAACACTCTTGCGTCTTATAACAAAGGCAGAAAAATATTTCAAGCTTCAGTTTCAACAGAAATTTTGAAAGCCAAATTATCTGCATGTTCTCTATCGGCCCCAGGTAATACTACTATTCAGATATGCAAAATTAGAAGCTCTAACCCAATCATGTCCATAAACATTCCAAATTTGGTTCCAAGTATCATATACAACTGTTTTGCTGGAAGCTTCCAAATGTATAAACATCAGTATAGTACAAATTCAATCCTGGTGTTACTGGATGCAACTTGGCAAAAGCCCGCACAGTTGCAAAAGCTCTGACAGGTAAGCAATTCTCAGATGGCTGGAAGCTACTCATGACTGTACTGTATATGCTTAGCTAAACCTAGTAGTGGTAAAAGAACAAAGTTATAGTTGCGTCTCTTGTGAAGTACTCATTATTTTTTGATTAGCAGATACAAAACTATAACAAAACCAAATTCCAGAACCTTAAAGTATTTTTGGAACAACTGAAAAAAACTTAATGAAGTCAGAAAAGTAATAAACATTTAAAAAAAAGAAAAGAAACACAACAACAACAACAAAAAACCAAACCCAAACTAAACTCAAGGAAAAAGTCAGGGAATGTATGAGTTAATACATTTCAGCTTTCTAAACTGCTCTCTCAACTGTGCCTTCATACACTTCAGATATCCCCACACAGCCATACAAATAGCTGGACATCACTGAACCATGGCCAGAAACTGAAAGGGTTTAAGCTGTACTGGAGACAGTCAAATGAAATCAAAAGAGGTAGAACAAAGCTCTTCCACTAACCCTACTGACTTAAAACAAAAAGCAGTGGCTCAAGCCTCTTCCCCAGTGAGTCTGTATAACTGTTCAGCTGGGATAGAGTTAATTTTCTTCCTACTAGCTGGTGCACTGCTGTGTTTTGGATTTAGTATGAGAATAATGTTTATAATAAACTAATGTTTTCAGCTGTTTCTAAACTTAAGTCAAGGACTTTCCAGCTTCTCATGCCCTGCCAGTGAGGAGGCTGGAGGGGCACAAGAAGCTGGAAGGGAACACAGCCAGAACAGCTGATCCCATATGCCCAAAGGGATATTGCATACCATATGGCATCATGCTCAGCACACAAAGCTGGGTGGAAAGCTGGCCACAGGCCACTGCTCAGGAACTGGCTGGGCATCAGTTGGTAAGTGGTGAGCAATTGCATTGTGCATTATTTGCTTTGTATACTCTAATTCTATTATTATGTCATTGTCTTCCTTTTCTGTGCCATTAAACTGTCTTTATCTCAACCAATGAGTTATCTCAATTTTACTCTTCCAATTCTTACTCCTATCCCACTAGGTGGGAGCAGTGAATGAGTGGCTGTGTGGTTTTGCCAGGTGGGGTTAAACTACAGCAGTAACACATGGAGAGACAGCACCTCTGATACCAGGTCATTGTGCCTGTCACAATTTTCATAGCTTCTTTGTGTCACATTGTCTGAAATCACTTTCTGGAGCTCCACACAGACTCAGCTCCTCGGTGAATATAAGCTAGTAAGTCCTGGAGTAAAGTCAATGGCTCCATACCTAACCACAACAGATCGGAACTTTGACTCGAAATCTTTGTTTTTCACCTGGCTATGACAACAAAACGGCCTTTTTTCTGGGACGTGCAACTTACACTTCCAGTACTACTCTCAGTGGATTACAGAGTCAAGAAAATTGTGATTCCTTTTTCATTAATGAAATGATTCTCAGGCTGGATTGCAGTGATATACATTTCAGAGATACACATGTCAGACATTCTTCTTCTCTGAATTAATGCACATGGGACAACTAATGTAGTACTTTTGACATAAGAGATGTTTTTAGATTGTACACTTCATGTTACACAGCTTCACTAGAAACACCAATAGAAAAATTAGAATTCTCTATTCACATTTTTAAGTTTCACTTTGAACCATCTGGTTATCTGAGTCAGGTATGAACTAAATTACAGGCCTCCAATAAATTTTCAGGACACTGTCTACTACTTCGACTAGATAAAAACTAGGTTTTTAAAATATTATATAGACATTGAAAATTTGAAAGCAATGTTACCACAACATACACAGTAAAATAATGGAAGAAGGAGCACACATGTTTTGGCACTTGTAAGTACCTAGAAAGAATTATACTTCAATCCTACCATCAGTTTTAGCATGATACTACTCTGGGAATTCTGAGCTAGGAAAAAGGTGTGATGGGACATACTGATCCAATACTTCCGCTCGTGAGTAAAGGCGTTTGGGTTTGTTCCTGTTAAGGGTAGAATAATGGCATGAGAATACTTATGAGGAACATGGCAGTTATTAGCTGAAGAAAAGTTACTCAATCTTAAATGCAAGCAAGCAGTGTGGGCTGCCAGTGACACAGTCCTTAGTGCAAGACACTGATTTCTTTTGTAATTTTATTGGTTTAAGAATTTAGGGGGGTTACCCATGTTGGTCAGAAACATCATAAGCACTGATCTGTGTTTTCATAAGAAGTTTATTATGTTTTCTAAGTCAGTGGAAGAATTGTTTGGATAAAGTATTATGCCACACACTTCAGCACTGGCAGCAAGCTAGGCCTGACAAAATGACAAGTATTTGTGATGCTAAATTTGCATTCTTCATTAAGCAACCAAAATGCATTCTTTGGTATCGAATTTAGGAGTCTGTGTTAATGCAGTACCTTATGTAGTAAGTTCTGCTCCAGATAGCATGGTGTCATGGGTTCAGCAGTAGGAGTCATTTTTCTCCTTCTTAGTAGCTGCTGCAGTGCTGTGTTTTTGACTTTTGGCCTGGGAACAGCACTGATAACACCAGTGTTTTCAGTTACTGCTTAGAATGTTTGGTCTGACCAAGGACTTTCTGAGCCTCATGCTCTGTCAAGGAGGAGGGAAAGCCGGGAGGAAGCAGAGACAGGACACCTGACCCAAACTGACCAAAGAGGTATTCCATATCACAGCATGTCATGCCCAGGATGTAAAAATGAGGTGCAGGGACCTGGAAGGGTTGGGGCTCACTGCTGGGTTGGGCTTCGTATTTGTGGTGAGCGGTTGTATTCTTTTGCCTTGTTATTTCCCTTATCATTGTTATTATTGGTGGTAGCAGCAGTGGTTTGTGTTATACCTCAGTTACTAAACTGTTCTTATCTCAGCCTGTGGGAGCGGCATTCTTTCGATTCTCCTCCCCATCCCCCTGGGAGCTGGAGGGAACAAAGAGCGGGGAGTGAGTGAGTGAACTACGTGGCTGACTGGGCTTAAACCACGACACATGGCCAATACTAACAGCAAAAAATTGAGAGAGGAAGTCCATGCCCTGTAAGCAAATTACAGTGGACCCACTAGGGCACATTCAATAAAAGAGGATGGAAGTTTGGAATGGCTCAAATACATGGAGGGGAGAGGAAGAAAATTGAAAACTAGGAGTAAAGTGAGATAGCAAATCCTGCCAAAATATTTATGTGTCTCTGACCTAGGCAGGTTAAATTTTCAGATGAGAATCTGTTTGTAACCAGGGGCAACTAATAAAAAGGAAAATTCATAGCTTTCACATCACAAACACTGTCCCAGATGTAAAACCACAAAGTACACAGATTCATCACCTAACCAAATGCAAGAAAGAATGGTCAATAAAACAATATCAAGCTATCCTTTTAACAGTAAAGGTGGAATATTTGATTGAAGAGCAAATTCAGTATATGATATCTTAAGCAACTCCTTAATATTCTTGCCATAAAATTATTGAGAATGTTAATAAGAGAATTGCAATATGAAGACCAAAGACCATATTTTTTGCTCTTCTCCTTTATAAGGGGAGAAGTGGAGCAGGTCCTGAAACCTGGACAGGACTGATACCCAGGTAGGTTATGAGAAGTTCATATAAGAAGATAAACCCCCTAAAACATGAAACATAGTATCATACTGTCCTTCTATTTGATCATATGCAATTTCACATTAATTTATACGCCAGTGACAACCCATTTTCTGAATTTCTGCAAAAAGCATAACATTGGAAGTTCTGTACCTATGATCCCAGTGCAGTACACCAGGAACTACTCTATCACAATCCTTCACCCACCAGCTGGTTTCGAGGCAAGTATTGCTGTGTTATGTATCAACCTGATCAATCACTGTGCATCCTTCATGTTCTACAGCCAAGAGCATCCAGAGCTATAATTGCTGAAATGTAAGATTTCCCTTGTTGTTTGCTAAGTCCAAACAGCTTCAGTCTTAGCCCAAAATGTCTGTTGCCAAGTTGAAAACAAGCATTCTGCTATTTACCAGAAATTTTAAGCCTAGATGTATGATTATGCTAATCTTCATGATAAAACAGCAATAAGCTTGTAACCAGTACAAGTGAATGTCCCTGCAAGCAATGGACTATTAGAATACATTTGTGAATGTTTATGTGGACCAAATATTAAATCTATTTAATATTCAATAGTTTCCTGTTTGTCGTTTTCAGTGTTGAAACTTAGGACCTCTTGATTATATTTTACATAAAACTCAGCCTTCCCTGCTATTACTTATATACATTAGAATTTTTGCTATTGAATATTCAGAGGTCATTGATCAGATGCAGATTGAGCAAATCTTGCCTCTAGTAGGTTTGTGAGGACACCATATGCCTGGTTTTCCTGAACTGTCTCAGTGTCTTTAGCTGACAGTATATTAAGAATGAAGGATGACTTACTCCATGTGAGAAACCTTAAGAGTACATCTGTAGGAAAAACATACACATACATATTGCAATTTTGGGTTCTGCTTTGCAAAGGAAACAAGTAAAAATATTTGTCATTTACTGAAAAGCTAGAAATAAGCATACTGAAAAGAATTAGAAGAGTTGTCTAAAATTTCTCAAAGCCAAGTTAGAAGATCAAGGGATTTAGAAGGATGAGAGAGGTATGCATGGAGGACCGCATTAATTATTTATTTCACTTGGGTTCCTTGGTTTAACTTTCTCATTAGCACAGCACAGGTAGCTATTCTAATCAGCAATTTTCATCTTAGCTGCTTTTTCCATCCATACCTGATGATGTGATATGACAGGGCACAGTTCAGAGCACTAGCCTAGTGTTCCTCATTAGCAAGAGCTCAATTTCAGGAATTCAGCTTTCAAGGTCTACAGATACAAGGACACAAGACACGTTAACATAGCTTTTAGGTTTCAAGAATGGATTATGCACTTTTTCTGTAGCCATACACAGCTGATGAGTATTACTTCTCTAAAAAGATTGCACTGGAGCAAAGGAAACTTGGAAAATGTAAAATCCTCCATGGACTTCATTAGGGACTGTAGTGGTAGGACGAGGAGTAATGGGTTCAGACTTAAACAGGGGAAGTATAGATTAGATATAAAGAAGAAGCTCTTTACTATCAAGGTGGTGGGGCACTGGAATAGGTTGCCCAAGGAAGTTGTGAATATTCCGTCCCTGGCGGTGTTCAAGGCCAGGTTGGACAGAGCCTTGGGTGGCATGGTTTAGTGGGAGATGTCCCCGCCCACAGCAGAGGGGTTGGAACTAGATGATCTTAAGGTCCTTTCCAACCCTAACTATTCTATGATTCTTTCAGACTATCTTTGCATGTAATGACAGGTGCAGTTTTAATGTCACCTTCTAGCTAAGTTATTTTTCTTTTAATCACCTATGCCCCATCATAGAAAGTGTTGTTACAGTTTCCCACTTACGTGTTGATGATTTTGATTTTATTCATTGTTATTGTATATTTTTCCACAGAAAGAAAAAAATCATATCATTGTTTGACATAATTATATTCTGCAGCATTCTGTGGCAGTTATGTTTGGCTTCATCTTTTTCATTGTTTCTGACATTACATTTCAGGATTATTTTACCAACATTTCAGATGCTAACTTTCAGCCCTATGTGATTGTTCACATCCAGGAGGTATCCTTCATGAGCTGTATCTCACAGCGCTCTTGTTACCCATGAAAAAGAATGCCAAAATTTAGGATGGCAAGCCTGATTAACTGTTTCATCCCTGCTTACTGTCTGCTGCTGCTCAAAACAGGAGAAAATCCTATCTGGTCAGAACAAAGGACCAGCTAGCTAAATAGCAGATCCTTAGGAAAACAAGCTATCTAGAGATTTACCCTTCCCTTGGGAGGCTCTCTAAGGCTGAATCATTCAAAAATCACTTTGTGGCATCCACTCAGGTGCCTCTTTTCTCTTATTGGAACAAGAAGATTCAAGGTGCAGTTTATTTTTCTGTGACACTATGCTGAGATTTGCGAAGTCTATCAATCTTCAAGCTACTTCCTCTTCATTAAGAGTAATAGCTCTACATGCAACCATGGAAACATGGACTGTTTCCACATGTGAGATTGATGTGTTTGGGGATTTGTGGTAAGACACTGCACTGGGTTCAGCAGTAGCAGTCATTTTTTCTCCTTCTTAGTAGCTGGTGCAGTGTTGTGGTTTTGACTTTCAGCCTGGGAAGAGTGCTGATAACACCGATGTTTTCAGTTGCTGCTCAGTAATGTTTTCTCTGACCAAGGTCTTTCTGAGTCTCATGCTTTGTCAGGGGGGAGGGAAAGCCGGGAGGAAGAAGAGACAGGACACCTGACCCAAACTGACCAAAGAGGTATTCCATACCACAGCACATCATGCTCAGTATATAAACTGGGGGCAGTTAC
>JAOEHX010056184.1:0-17991 GCA_025448015.1 Bolborhynchus lineola
AAAAAAACAAAAAACACAGTTCTGCACCAACAACCAAGAAGGAGAAAAACGACTGCTACTGCTGAACCCAGGACAATGTCCAAACTGTGTCTTAGACTTGGTGCAAAAGTTAAGAACAGTTAAGAACTGATGCTTCAAAATATTTTGCTTCATTTTCCTTATCTATTCATTAAAGAGTTTGACTGAATTTGATAGACCCCATTATTTAAGAACCTCAGTGCTGAAGTACCGGAACAGCATAGATAATGTTTTTGGACCACCGCAGAGAACCATCTATTTTTTGTTTGTTATTTTGTTTTAGTTTAGTTTAGTTTTGTTTTATCTGAAGATACGGTCAAATCTCTTCTTAAAATGAAACATAAATTACCATTTTCCTTGTAACCAAGTAACTTCCAAGATAAGGCACATGCTGTGTTTCCGATTTATATCCTCTGTTTGCTCTTTATTTCTTTGTACAGCACATTTCATTGCATATCTCTTCCTACTACTTATTGCTCCTTGCTGTTCATACTCTTTACTTTTATATTGTTACTCTGCTTTTCATCATTTTTCCTCTTCATATATTTTTATTCTCTTCTTTTCCATTCTTCATTTCCTTTCATATATTTCTATTTTCATTTCTATTTTTAAATGTATTTAACACCTCTTTTGTTCTTAGCATCTCATTTCCTTTTTGCCACTGTAAATCAGTCTAAACAGCTCTTACATTAATTTTCTGTCAATCATGCAATATGTACCAGGAATACCTTTCCACTTTCTTCACATACTCTGTTAAATTTCTTCACATACTCTGTTAAATTTCTTCACATTTTGGGAAGGGAAGAGGTGGTTGTCCAACAAGAGTACTGATATTTCAATGTTAGTTTAGCATATGAGAATCAGTTGATTAATTTTATTCAGCTTTTTCTATGTGTTGATCCAGGTGAACATTACTGCTACCAATTTATTTTAATGTTTAGGAACTTAGTAATAGCGGTCAAGAAAAGACAATCTTCCACAGTCGTAAGCGGTAGGTGTCTGATTAAGAATATTGGTGACATCAATATGTATTCTCATATAATGATCTACAGAAAAGATTGAAAGCTACAAGATGAGAGAAGGAAAGGTAGTGGTTCTTCATTGTCCAGAAGCTCTTCGTAAGTAGGCTTTATTACATAAACATTGTAGGAATTTTGGGATACTTGCCCATATCTCAAATACAAAAGGAAAACAGACAGACAAATCCTCCTCCCCAAAGGTCCACAAAGAACAGTGCTTCGTTTTTGTCTGAGCTGAGTAAAAGTTCTCTCCTAACTAGCAGATTTGTAGATCATTTCATCACTGAATGTTAATGACTGTGGAGCTCTGTTTTGATAGCTTACTTACCTCTCAAAATTCATGCAAATAGAATCCAGAGCAAATAGGGATATAAGTAAATTTCTCATTTCTTCAGTTAAATAAACATGTGTTACAAAAAAATTAGAGAATAATATTCACCTGTGTTTATATTATGGAATTACATCTCAATTGCTAATGAAAACCACCATTATTTGCATTTTCTATATCAGAACCTGGTCGTAGTTTTGCAAGAAGCCAAAGGCAATTTTTTAACAAGTACTTGAATAGTGAGTTTCAATTATGACTAGGTAACTCTTTTTTTTCGCTAGCACTGTAAAATACTTTCTTTTTCTATTAAGAGTCCTTCATTTATAACTTTGAAAATGTATGAAACCTATAAATATGTGCCAAGTGGCAATAAAAGTCCTTGAGGAATATATATTAAGTTGGACTTACAGTACCAGAGTAGCTTTATTCTTGTTTAGGTTTGTGCAAGCTTCAGCTATGAAGTGTTCCTTTGCAACTAACTTCAAGTGTTTTCAAAGGTCAAGTGCAATCTTGCTTCTAAATGGAAGGAAAGAGAATGACATTTCTTTGATTGTAACTTCAAAATTTATTTATTTAGTTCTACTTTTGTAAAATGTGTTGACATAGTATTTGTGTACTGTGAACTTATAATTTGAAATCACCACAAAGGTTTCCTGCCCTTGACTCATTTGTAGCAGTGCTGTATGGTAGTCCTTATAATCTCCCTTTTTTCCACATAAAATGGCAGCTGTGCCATGCTGTATCAGGATGAAGGTACAGAAGTGAGAAAACTTAACTCTTTTTCTTCATTCAGTCGGAAGCACACTTCCTGATGAATAGGCGAAAGATCTGACACTGACCTGTAGTCTAAATCTTCAACTCCTGAGATATTGCAACTGTCAAAATACAAAACCGTGAAAATCCATCATCTATACACAGTAGTTAATTTGTATTAAAATTAATAATTTGCCATCTAAAATGAAACAAAAAAAAATAGAGAGATATAGACACCTTAAGATTGGCTTTATCTTAATTGGTAGGCTGATCAAGAATATGAGCAGCCTAGATTCATGCTTGCCTGAACAGAGGGGTTTTTCATGACTTGGATATGAATAGTGAAAGAACAGGGTGCAATAGTTGCAATTTTTGCATGTTTTAACGTGAAAAGGAAATTGACATTAAACATAAGAAAAAAATACTTCACAGTGAGAGTGGTTAAGTGCTGAGACAACTTGCCCAGACAGGCTGCAGAATTTCCATTGCTGGAGGTTTTCAAAGCTTGACTGGATCAAGTCCTGATCAAAATTTTAAGCTAGTCCTATTAAGCAGATGCTTAAACTAGAATATCTTGAGGGGTGTCTACCAGCCTAAACTATTCTATGAGTCTAACAATCAGAACCAGAACCTTTGCAGAGACTATGGGAAATCCAAGTTCAAATTCATGCTCTGTCCAAGTTAAAGGAGAGATCTGAATCTTGGGATTCCATATCCCATTGAATATCAAG
This sequence comes from Bolborhynchus lineola, assembly GCA_025448015.1. Classification (NCBI taxonomy): domain Eukaryota; kingdom Metazoa; phylum Chordata; class Aves; order Psittaciformes; family Psittacidae; genus Bolborhynchus; species Bolborhynchus lineola. Next base: position 2,850 of record JAOEHX010056184.1, read on the forward strand.
TTCACAATGCAGTAAAGTCAATTTCTTTGTTTCTTGACCCCTATACGATCCAAGTTATCATCAATTGATCTGGAACAGAGAGGTCGTTGAAGACATTCTTTAATTAGCCTCTTTTTGCATTCAATTTCTAATTATCTGAATCTACTTTCCAGTCAGTTGTTTTCTGCAAATTCTTCCTTGAGATGATAGCTAATTTTCTTGCTCTATCAATCGAGTCACAGCACCAAATACGATGCAAGAAGCACCACCCCAGGTTCAACTCCAGCTGATACCCAGTAGTCCCTAACCTTCCTTGGGAGTGTTTTGTGTTCCATGTTTGGTATGTCAGGTTCTTATTTGCCAGAAGCCATTCACATTTTTACAATACCACCCACTCCCGCCCCCCAGTTTATTGCTTGTTTTCACTTACAGCTTTGCCTCAGAGGATCTAAAGAAAACATAAGAGAGTTTTATTAAGTTTCCATCTCTGGTCCTGGTGACTTTGTTCCAACTTACAAAGGATGAGAACTGGTGTCCATTTGTACAATCAAAAATTTCATTCTTCATTCTTATTTCATGCTGTGTGATGTGCTGGCTGTGATACTGAGGGCAGCATCATGCTTTTCATTTTCTAGCATTGAGGTTGCTTGAAGAATCAGAGACTGCATTCCAGCTTGCCTTTTATTAATATGCGGGACTACTACTGTTACTTTCACTCTGAAAGTAATTGGCTGCAAAGTAGGTAGAGGTGAATGCATCTTTCCAGATGGTGTAGGCAGGCAGAACGTGTTTGCCTGGACTCCTAAATATCTGGACCAAGCCCTGCTCTACTCTGTAAGTAAGCACTCCATATACCCCACTTTTCAGGAGGGCTCATTGTCAAAGGCGCAAGTCACCCATGTGCTTTCTCAGCATCAGGGCCACAGCTGACTTGCAGCTGACTGGCTCCACTGGTACATAGCACATCTGTATGTCTGCCTGTGAACAGCCATATCACTGCTTTCCTTCAGTGCACAAGTACATGGTATACTAAAGCACAGGCAACAGGCTGATTTCCTGGAAGTTGTAAGGGTGCCTTTCTTTCCAGAGTTGAGACAGATGAAGATCTCAGTAGCCTCAGTAACCAACTCTTTATCTTTCCTCTAGAACAAATCACTCTTTACCAATAGATTATGCTGGATATGGTCTAGATGACCATACTGTATCACTATCACCCTTATTAGTATGGATACTGGTATTATTTGAAGTACAGAACCTGTGAGAAAATGTCAGTCTAGTCCATAGGTGCAGAAATAGGAAGTCAAATAATTTATCATTCCTCTGCCTTGTGAGACTGTCTGCTCTTCAAGCTGTTGGCTGAAGACTCAGCAGTTGGGGAGGAAAAAAATAGATTGCCTGCTTTTCCTTATGCTGACATATGTCTGATCACTGCAAACAAGACAGTATATAAAATGGATGTGCTCTTAAATTAGACTGTTGTAAAATAAGCAATTACAGCTACTAAGAGAACTTTCATGTCTGAATATATAAATGATTTCAGGATTGTCAGTGAAACTTCATAAGGGAGTAAGTTGATTTCCAAACTCTACATCTGTATGTTTGTTTTTTCATAAATCAAGAATGCTTTCAAAGCTATATACTTTATACAAATTTTCTTATTACAAACATCTGAACAATATGTTACAAAATACTTTATATTAGCTGATGGTTCTGCTTTATTTTTAGTGTTAGGCTTTTAAAAATCATTAATAATTCCAAAGGAGCAACAAAATCAAAGCAACATTTTCTTAGTCTTTCATAAATAAACTGATTTAGTAATTTTTTTCAGTACATGGGCCACTGAATTACATGTTATGCTAAAGATGACACCTAAATTATAAGGAAGATTTACTTATACTATATGCAGCCATGTAGTTGACTTGCTTTTGATAAGCAAGTAAAAAATATTACCTATGTGTTTATGATTTGGTAGCAAACAGTTACTCTCTGTTGTGTGGAATTCAAGTAGCTGTGTTTCTATTGGTTCATCTCCAGCTATTACCTAGATATCATAGGCAAAATAGATGTTTTGCGTATAAGAAAGGTGGTGAAGAAAGTATTTGTTGTAAGCCAAGAAGAAAATTCACTTGTTCTACACAAAGGAACTAGGTAAATGAGCCTTTTCTCTTTACTATTATTTGCTATCTTTCTTCTCCCTTTTCTTCTTCCCTTTCAAATCATCATGTGAAAGCCTGCACAGAAAATGAAAGCAGAGCTAAAGACAGCAGCAGATCTTGTAGATAGCACTTGTCAAGGTATGAGGAAAGGAACATGCCTCAGGAAGACTTCTGGTTTTCCCTCTGACATGCAGTACTGGGGTTTGCTGTGTCACTGTGGTGTGCCTCTGCAATGGTGCTGTTGCAGATGCACGCAAGCCTAACTGCTATACAGGATGCTAAGCTTCTAATACTCCTGTAGCATCGAGGTTATAGCTGAATGCAGTACTTCATGAATTTGTTTATATCACTTAATGAGAGGCCAGTACAAAGCTAACACTGAATTTCTATGCTGCTTGATCCACACCAAATATAGTCAGTATTTCATTAATCAGAGATTGAGATAGCCAAAACCAAGAAAAATCACATAATGGAAATACTTGAAATGCAAAGAAGACTGTGATGCGGCACTGCTCAAAGTCAGCTTGGGCTCATTTTGCTTCAACCGTTTACTAGCTCCCTTGGTGCAATCAGGGTCTGCTGCATGCACCCACTCAGAATGTCTTTTATGTGCCCAGTGCTTCAGATTTGGGGAGCTTTTTGGGTTTGCTGGTATGTATGAGAACTGAGTTGGCTTCCGTTCTTTATGTACAGCTGCTCTGGACTAAGAGCACGGTGGAGTATAATGCAGAAGCATCTGAGTAAGGACTAATAAATCCTATGGCACTCAAGCTAACTGCATACCACCACTTGTGTCTCTGCGTCGTATTTTTTTACACATTCATGTCATGGAGCTTGGGATAACAAATTTACAGTGACCATGACTAACCTGGCTCTTTGGGTTTGATTTGCTCAGGTTCTGCACAATGCATGAGGTGGCCTGGAAACAGTGGAGTGCATTTATTGCACCACACCTGCCCTAAGAAGCCTGGCTGATCTGACCTGGCTCTGCTCTGAATCTTCCTATCCAGGGCATGATTAATCCACCTGGATTTGATTATAAACGTTTAATCCCCCTTGGATAAACCACAGCTGATGGGGACTGACTAAGCTCTTACTGCATAAGAAATAGCATTATTCATTGACTCTAATAGCAGCTTGTGTGATCTAAAATGGAATAGCCCATTTTACCAGAAAAATAAACAACTAGAAAAATAAAATGGTATTGAGGTTTTATCTCAACTAAGGATTACATTTGGAAGGATTTTAAAAAGTGGATTTTAAAAGATTAATTTAAAATAATCTCTACAGTTTGATGGGATTTTAAACTATATTAATTTATTTTAAAATATATTTGAAGTAATTTAAGAAAGCAATTTTCTTTCTTTCCATATTGTATAAAATAAAAATTTACATAAAATATAATAAATGAAAACTTATATTCTGATTTGTATCATACCATTGGCCTAATGTTAGTTGATAGGCTGATAAGTGCTTTGGTTAATATTGATTCATAATGCTGCAAATGTCATTATTTTCAGTCCTATACCTAAATGTCCATGAATTACTAGCAAAACCCCCAAAACACCAGATTATGACTTGAGCTTTGGTTGTTTCTGTCTGATAGAAAATCGTCCTTCAAATGCTGATTTTATATCACTTTGTACGCAGAAAGAACTCAACAAGAAATCTTTTAAAATAAGTAAAACATGGAGGAAAGGGCATTTCTATTGTTTTAGTATTCCTGCTGTTACTTGAGAAAAACTAGTAAAAATGTATTGAACAAAGATGTTCTTAGGTGTTATTTGGTGATTACCCTCCTTGTAAAGTTAGAAATATTAAAAATATGCACTTAAAATTGTGGAAGTTATGTAGGAATATGTAGGAAAGTTGCGTAGAAATGTAGGAAAGGATGTGCTGTGGGTCCTCTAAAGTTCTTAATTTCTTCCACTTGTTAAATGACTGCTCCTACATTTCATTTTTTCCCCTCCAATTTGATAATGAGTTTAGAGATATGGATCATTGATCAGATATAAAACTTGTAAGTAGGTGGAATTTAAGTCTGGGATGGATAATGGTGTAGGGAGAGTTGACTGAATGGCACAAAGGTATTTACATTACATTAATTCCATGTACTCTGCATGGTAAGGAGGTCACCTCAGTCCCAAGTTATTTGTTTAGCTTTGGTTTTTTTTCTCTCTTTCTTTTATGCTTGATATTAAGAAGAATGAAAATCCCTGTCAGGGTAGGGTCAGAAATAGAATTGGGAAGTAAGCTATTAGCAGGAAATTAAATGTAGTCTTTCTGGATAAACTCATCCATGGTGAGAAGAATCAGAAAATGGTTTTATTCATATGGATTTTTGTTCAGAAAATAAAGGAGTTTGTGGATAACTCTTTATGAAAACACACTTGAATGATCCAGAGTATCAGACCTGGCAGAATAATGAGATATAGTATTTTATTCCACTTATGTACTTTCCAGCTGAGAAGAGTAACCATATCATAAAAAAGAAAGTTCTTAATCAGTCCAGGCAAGGTAATGGAGTCCTAGCTTGCCAGTTGTTTTGTTTGTTTGATTTGTTTTTTAACTGAAGAGCAAGAGAATCTCTCTCTCCTGACGTTTACAATAACTCAAAGGCCAACTAGATTGCTAGCTAATTTAGATTCTACTCATGTAGGCAGAAAAGAGTCTATCCAATTTCTAGGTATTTCAAGTACACTCTCCATTGTCATGTATTTGTTATACAAATTTATGATTTTTCTGATGTCACTTCTATAAGTAGACATCTCCAAGCCATTAATATGATTTTCTGCTTACAGAAGTTATACTCCAATACAGACCCATTTGGTTTAGTGAGGTATATCAATATTTATGTAAACATTTTAATAAAATGAGAATGGTGCCTAAGGTTTTTCCCTGTTATAAAAGTACATCAGAAACACAATGACTCAAAAAAACATTTACAGCAAAGCAACTCCTCATTTACTTTTCATCACATGACCACTTCCTTATTTTCTAGACATTAGTGTGAAGGGAGCAAACTACAGCTGATCATGCTCAGAACCCCCCGTGCCCTATCAATTGTATATGACGGTGGGAGCCCTCTGCCTGGACACTAGATTGCACCTCCTGTGTTGAAGGAAAGGGCCATCTCACCCCTGGACTGAATTGTGTGGTCCATGTGTGCAGAAACAAGGTGCAGGGCTGCTGAGAACTGATGTCTCTGGATGTCTCTGGCTACCCTTGGGAATGCGAACACAACCTCTGTGTCAGTTCCAGCTTGAGGAAGCATGGCATTCTTGGCTCTAGGCCACAGGTGGGTATTTTACAGTACAAAACTTTTATGGTCAGGAATGTTGATTGGGTTTTCAGATATGCCATTACTTGGATTTTAGACACTTGGTACTATTTATCATGCCATCTATCATTATTTACATCTTACCGTCTCCTGTTAAAAATCCTTAACCATCAGTTTCTTCAGCTCTCAGTACTTTTATAAAGCTTCCTTTCATCTTTTTTTCCCATACCTTCTAAATTTTTCTAAGCTTTAGAATATTCAATTGCTTTTAATTTTACTCTTTTGCTTCTTTTCAATTCATAAATCATGCCTACTGTATTTCTAATTGTTGCCATTTATTACTTTATTACTAAACCAGAACAGCTGTAGCTTCACTTAACCCTTCTTGGTTGAGGAACTATTTCTCAGAAATGATTACAATCCATTTATGATGCCTGGTTTCTTGGCAAACACTTATCCTTGGATTAACCAGTTGTGATCTTTACCTCATAGAAGGAGTGTAATATAGAAATATCCAGTACTGCATACAAGGTACCTTTATTGAATGTTATAACTCATAGAAGCTCTAAGGGTATTTTACTTCAGCCTATATTCTCTGTCTTTTGAATCTGGTTAATTCAAAGAGACACAGCCATGCCAGTTCTCTTCCTGCTTATTCCTAGTTAGCACACTGGCTGTGCACATTAGAGATTAAGATTAAGCAGTTCAGATTTCTCAGAAACTGCAGATAATGGATGTCCTTCTCTCTCCTCCCTTTCTCTGGGACCGCATATGTGTCCACTGCTTTTGCCTGCACTCCATCTAAACAATCATTTTAGCCATCGCGTGACTTGGCCTATAGACTTTCATGGAGTGTCATTATACCTAGGTGAATTCTGATCTCTGCTTTAGGTAGTGACTGATCACAAAGTCATATAAGGAGCTTTCTTTAGGAAATTGGTTCAGTTTTCATTGAAAGGGGATGAGTTGTCATTTTGCTGTTGCACTATGTTGTAGAGCATACTTCTATGCTTTATGTCCAACAACAGTCTGCTAGAGGCATTAGGATTTTAGTCAGTTATAACACAACTGCATTTGTAGACTAAAGGTTCAGCTTATTGCTGCCATTTATTCAGAGGTGGGTTTACTGGAAGTGAGAAGAGTGTATTGTAAGCACAGTATAATGCAACCTTAGTCCTGTAGCCTTCTTTGTGTAAACAGCTGGGTGCCAGACTTTGTGGCCCCTTGTACATGGTATTTAGAGATTTTCAGAACACGTTCCCATATTTGAACTTTAAAAGTCCTCTGGAAACACAGGTAATCAGAAGCCTGGAACTAGCAGTCTATTAGCAATGTTATTTTCATTTTCCAATCAAAACAATGAAAGCAAAATGAAACTGAAGTAATTAATTAAAACTTAGCTACTCAAAGGACATGTATGCAGTAAAAACTTCACTGCTTATGAGAGACTGAATCTTCCATCTAATCCTCCTAAAACTTTGGATGATTTGTCACAGTTTATCTATCTGAAAGATCAGTATTTGTCTTGTGTGCTCTTGAAGCCCACATTACTGCATGTTTCAGAGTGGGTCAGCAGAGGGTCTTAGGATTTTATAGAGGCGTCTGTGGTATAAGAAGCTAATATCAGTACAATATATTCCAAGCCAACATGTAATAATATGTTTGCCGATTTCTTTGGAGTTACAATAGGAGATTCTCTACAACCTAGTTTCAATGTTCTCTTAATTCTTCTATTACAAGCAATTTAGTTATATAATTTTTCATGAAAGCACTAATTAAATTGTCAAATGTTTATAGTCGAATAGAAATATGAGTGTTTAATGGAAAACAAAAATGCTGAACTTTATTAATCAGTGTTCATGATTTATGACACTGCACACTGAGTTTTTTGTGTTTTTTGTTTCAGATTAAACAATTACACCAAAGAAAGCTATTGCATGAGGAAACTAAATGTCCTTACAGCAGTGTTTAATTATTTTCTGACTTATGAAATAATAAATATAATATTTAAATAAATATAAATTATATCATTAAATTATATAAAGTAAATATAATACATACATTAAACCATGGTAGGAGTAGTTACTTGAGAAATTTTGCCAAACAAGTTAATTTTAGATTTACTTGATGGATATATACAAATCATATTGTAGTGCAAAGGAAATGTAATGTCAAAACAATTTCCCTTGGAACTGTGTTTTGCCTATAGACTGGGGCTCTGAAGGCATAAAATAAACTATGGGGAAAATTAAGTTCTGCCTGTAAAATTTCATTTATAATACAAAAAGTGGTCTGTGAGAGCGGGTAGGTGTTTGATATTTCCTAACAGAGCAGATTTATTTTTCAGTTTATGAAAACCCTCAGTAATTCCATTCAGTACAGGTATAAAGGAAAGAAATCAATCATTTGTTTTATCTTCATGTAGCAAATGTAGTTGTCAAAGTGTACATTAGATGTTATTGAGGCTTTTGCAATGGTTAACAAATGGTGAGTTCATTTGTTAATGTTTCAGTGCTGAATGAATAAACATATGCAAAAGCTTCTCTGTTTTCTGAAGGAAGAGTTGCAAGGCACCAATGAGTAAATAATATTCGGTACTGATATCCTCATGTAATTCACATTTTACATTCTTTTATCATCTGCTCTATTTACTTTTTAAAAAGTTTTAGAAAAATTAAGTAACATATGGGCAAACAGTAATTTCTTAAAGGAGTAGATGGAAAATCAATTAAACCTTTCTGATGTGCATTCTGTTTTAATTAAAGGAAATTTTCCCAATCAGATTTGTGACTGTGGTGCAGCTGAGCATTTTTCTAAAATTCAGGTTACCGTGAAAGTAGGTTTGGTTTAATGGTTGTTGATAAATTTAAATATTCAACTCAGTTTTATTTCGTATGCTAAACATTTGCATCTAATAAAGTGTTTTTCTTGGTGATAATATAATTCCAAATCTGTAAATCACACATTGTGCTGAAATACATAGAATTTTTTTCTGTACTAGACTATGAGATTACAAGACCTGGCTCATAATATCTTTGGCCTTACATAAAGACAAAATGCTATGTAGTTGTCTTGGAAGGAGAACAGTTTTACCTGTCATTAAGTAATCTCTTTCGTTAGTAGATATAAATATATATAAATATTAAAAGGAATAGTGTGATACGAATCCCATCAAAGAACAATTCTTCCCTAATGACAAAAATTGTAGGTCCATAGCCCTTTTTAAAAGTTGGGTTTTTTTTAAATAACATCCTGATTACTTACCAGACAATTGAAGTCACTGATTTTCTTACTAAGCTTAGTTTGATAGGCTCAAACTGCAGCAAATCATGAACCAATCTTCATTTGTTTTAAATTATTCAAAAGGAAATGAGACCCGGTAGAGAGCTTCTGTCTTCTGAATCTAGCATAAAGGCAATGAAAAACTGCTGTTTAGTTCAAAATGGTATTGAAACTGATTCACACTATGAAATAAAGTATGTTTCTTGTTTACTGTTTCTTAGATATTAACGTATATCATGAACACATATCAGCTTATATCTGCATGGATACAATCCAACAAAACAGGCATTTCTATGAAGCTGCCAAGAAAACAAACCTTTTATTTTGCTTTATTTTAATGACTTTATTGTGCTATGCTTATCCCAGGCTGTGAGGCAGATGACAGTGATTTATACCTTGCAGAGCGGTAGCTCTGATAGGATGATGAAGGACCATTTCTCCTCATTATACCAGCAGAAGTTCTTTTCATCTCTTCTCTTATTCTCTTTTCACTGTTTGCTCTCGTCATCATCAGTCACCAGGCAGTACTGTTTACAAACACTGTTCTGGCTGGCAGAAAATAAATTGTTCAGCCAGTGATATGAAATCTATCAAATTCCTACTAAGCCGCATCATGAAACCCCTATTCAAGCTCTTGTCTGAGGCTGATCCATAGTTAAGACAACAGTTTACTCCTAAGAGATAGATTCTTTCCCTTCTCACTTGTTACTCAGAGCAAGATGCATTTCCTTTAAGCTTTCTGCAGGCAATGGCTGACCAACTTCTAAGAGCTGTAGAGACAAAATCATTTATCTCCGGACACAGATTTGTTACAAAGCTCGTGTAGACAGCATTATGGAAGAAGAGATAGAACAATATTCAAAGTTCTGGGTAACCAAGTATGAATAACAGACCAACCTAGTAAAAAGTAGCTGAACTTCATTGTTGAAGAGAAAAATATACAAACCAGAAAGGTGACCGAGACAGGCCTAAGACCAGAAACAAACCAAGTGTCATGTTACATAAAGTCATTTAAACTATAAAGTCACTTAAACTATAAAGTCACATTAATTTTGAATCATAGAATCATAGAACAGTTAGGGTTGGAAAGGACCTTAAGATCATCTAGTTCCAACCCCCCTGCCATGGGCAGGGACACCTCACACTAAACCATGGTCGAGGGAGGTGATCCTGCCCCTCCACACTGCCCTCGTGAGACCCCACCTGGAGCACTGCGCACAGCTCTGATGTCCCCAACACAAAAAGGACATGCAACCAAATGGCTTGGTATAATCCATAAACAGATGAATTGCCTGCAAATGACTGAAGCTGCTGGATGGGGACTTAGGTACTTGCATATTTAAAAAAGAAAAAGAAAAAAACAGTCTGGAAAACAAATCTGAGTCAAAGTACAGGCTGTGGTGTGGCTTTCCTTAAATAATCCAGCCATTTGACAGAGTTGGTGTGATCATAATGCGACTAGAGACAGAATAGTTTGGAGGAGTAAAGCAAAGGATCTGCAGAGTGTGAAGGCAGAAAGAGGAGTCTTTCAGTGCCATACATCAATGCATTTAAAACTGTTGGTACAAAGCCTTGAAAATACCCATTAACCATCATTATTGAGAACTATGAGATTGCACACTGGGAATAGTGGAAAAATAGTTTAATCTGTCAATCCACTACATCTGTAACTTAAATATGCATTTGAATGATTTGAGGTTTGTTGAATATTAGTTTGGCCTTTTTTATGTAGTACCCTCATAAGATGATGAACCTGAATTTATTGCTAGGTCTGAATTAGTTTGGAAGTATGAAAAGAAAACATTTTTTCAGTGTTCTGACTTGTTCCGCACTCCTGTTAACTGAATTTACTGTTTATAGCCCACATGGTGGTGATAACAATGATTAAAATCTTTTCCACAGTGAAGCTAAGGAAGGGAATGAGTATTTTTCAAGAGTTTTGCTCTGCACAAATTTCTCATAGGTGTCGGTGTTCAAGGCCAAGTTGGACATAGCCTTGGGTGGCAGGGTTTAGTGGGGGGTGTCCCTGCCCATGGCAAGGGGGTTGGAACTAGATGATCTTAAGGTCCTTTCCAACCCTAACTATTCTATGATTCTATGATTCTATTTGCCATTAATAACTGGACATAAAAATATTCATAAAGTAGTCAGGAGTAATAGTTTCAACCCCCTAGGTACTATTTATTAAGTTTGTAGTAGATTATATGTGTGCATCCGATGCTTCTTTGTTTTACCTGTCTACAGTATTAATACTAGGAGTGCAATATATGCTAAAGGCACCACAGACCAGTTTCGTACAAATGACACTTTTCAGTCTCGTGTGACATGCAATGTGTCACCCCTGGACAGAACTGAATAGCTTCAGTTGCTCTTAACGATTTCAGTTTGCTGAAGACTATGCTGTGGGGTGCTGCAGGCTCAGTGCAGGAGAGCCCTGGAAAGACAGGTCAGGAGGGAAATTTCTCCCACCCTGTGGTGAATCACATCATTCCTGCCTGTCTGAAGAGAGGCAAAAGCAAAATAAACTCCCTGATCCCAAATAAGTCATTTGATTCCAAATTTTGTGACCAAGTCACAGTACCCAAGTGTCTAAGAACGTATGAGTGTCTCATGATCACTGAAGAGTTTTAACTGTCTCACTAGTCTGGGCCATCTAGAAGTTTCAGACCTGCTGCTGATTCTGAAGAGATGGGTCATAGCCAACCCCACCCCAACCACTTCATCTGGTTAGCTTTTCAGAAATGCATTAGCAACCAGCAATTTTAGTGTGATTATTCTTTTTGTTGCAGCAACCATTTGCAGAAAGAAAGACTTGAAGAGAATCTGCCCTCAGAATGGTAAAATTCAGGATGAGAAACACGTTTGCTGTACAAAATTTGAGGGCTCCTGTAGTCCTTTTAAAATAACAAAGTAAGGAAGTGTGTTTTACTCTTGGTATGTTTAATTAAGTGCCATACAATATCTCTCTCATTCCTTTTGTTTTAGGCATCAGACTGTCACAGCTGTCACAGATGTAGCTATCAAACTGTCTGAAGTATTTGTTTTAACAAATGAATTTATGCTTTGGCAGCTTTATCAGGCAGTGAAGTTGGGGGACTTTTAATTACTGCTCAGAGAGTTATGAGGTTGGCTGCTGATTCAATTTGGTTTTTGTCTTTCTGTGTGTACAGTAATTTTTATGGGATTTTCTTTGCTCATTTGTTAGGGAATTATACAGCTACTTTTTGAGTTTCTGTATACTTCCAACCCTTTCCAAGATAACCAACTCTGCAGATGCCCACCCTTCTGGATATGTTTGAAATTTATCCTGTGAATACAGGGCTGGAAGAGAGCACCCATGTCACTGAGTCCAGCATTCAGCCAAAGCAATGTTGTTGACACTAAATTCAGGACATTCATTCTATTACGTATCACTAAAAGCTCCTAAAACAATGTTACACTGCAAGTACAAAAATTAGACTATAAATATGTTGCACACAGTATGTAAAACAAATTACTTGACCAAAGGTTATAAAAACCTGTTAATTCTTCAAAAGAGAAAAAGCATATTAGGTAGACATCATTCTAGCCTTTGTTATCAATGAATGCTTAATATTGATATTTCAAAAATGTTTTAAGTAATTGTATATACAATTAAGTACATACAAATATTTTTAAAAATGTGTATCCTCTTTAAGACATTTTATTTTTTTTTTCCTTGAGAAAATATCCCTCTGAGCTGCACATTTTCAAGAATGTTCTATTTACTTATAGCTTTGCAAAGAATACAGGCATTTACCTCCATGAATGTCTAATATCTATAGGAGACATATAGGTACTGCTGTTGGAATACTGGAGAATTTAGATTTTGGAGCAATATTTTTCACAAGCAGATCTAAGTGTAAGTGTAAAATTGACTTTTACAGGGCTTCACCTCTTTCCTTTTTAACAGTAGGCAGAGGTGGCAGCTCTGCAGAAAACACAAATGCATGCCCCCTTCAGACAGATGTCGCTGAAAAATTTTTTGGCTCTTTTTCACAGGAAGCCTTGCTGTGGCCAGCATTCATTGTGACTTCTGTAGAGCAGCTGTTGTGTTGCTGGTTTCTTTTACATTGAAGGGACAGTGTCAGTGTTTTCCTTCCCTTTGCCAGGGTACTCTTCGTAGGATGCCTTTGATTATTTTCTTCCCATCAAATTCCTTTATCAAGTGCAAGAGTTTCTGTGCTCAGTGGCCCCCTAATATTTATGTCCTCCATATTTAAATGGAACATATATTGGAGTCTTTACACAGTTATGACTTATCTATATTTAGTTCTTGTAGGGGTAAGAAGTAAGATTATTTTTCTCCTTATATGAGTAAAGACTGAGGGGGAGAAAAAGATCTTCACCATCTGAGTTATTAGATGCTGATTCTCAGAAGTATAGTCTTTTTCATAAAGAAATAACTGCAGTCCCACTTCTCCAATGATTTTATTCTACTTGAGATTGAACAAAGAAATGTAGATCTAAAGAGCTTGTAACATCCATGATGTTGAATTGCCAGAGTTCAGTCATATCTTTCATAATGGATGTAAAATACTACTCTTAATTTTAGTGTGGAAGTGTAACTTGACAGCAGTCTATATGGTACTAATTGTTGTAGAGGTGGAAAAGTCATGGACTACTAGTATGTAGAATTTTTTGGGGGACCACTTTTTTGGTCAACTGTGGATATGGAACCAGCTGAAATTGCTCTGTAGTCACTCTATGGCACTATTTATTGTCCTACTGTTTTTCATGCAACATATCCCTGTGTCTGCAGTGAAAAAAAACTATTTTAAAACTTCAGATACAACTTTCTCACTAAACTTACATAAAATGTCCTTTCCTGTGCTTACTTCTAACACCTGTTAAATGCAAAAATATTTTTGCACTAATATTACTTGTATTAGGATGAAACTAGTATTAATGATCATACTGAGTTTCAGAAATGAATTCTAGACCAGTAGGAAGGCCTGCAGACTCTTGAGTCATCTCATGCAGAATGAGTAAGAAACTGCTAATTATTTTCAGACACCAGGAGGAACTGCTCAAGGAAATAATTCCATATATAGAATAATATCTATAACTGTTTTCCCCTAATGACAGTATTTCCAAGTAGTGTTATTAATAATCTAGAACAAATACATTTTTATTCTCCATTTTTATTCTCCATCTTATGCTAGAAAGTCTCTTTTTATTCTTCAATTTAGAATTTCCTAAGTACATCTATATGTGCAGGAACAGCCTCTGAAGCTTCTTTTACTTAATATTATTTTTTCCTGATAATTCAGTATTAAAATTTTGATTTTATTCAGTTTCTAATCACCACAATAATAACATTAAGGACTCTTTGCCCATATCAAACCTTCCATCATGAGATTTGAAACAGTAGTTTCAAATTCACACAAGCTTTGGCAGTTTCTCCCCTTTTTATTCCTTCCTCATATGAAACAGAAACCTCTCAAAGTTTCATTCTTTCCAGTAGACAACTATTCTTCACCTCTCCCTATCACTACCTGAAAATCATGCAGCTCTTCCTCTTCGGAAGTCACTCTAGCCTATTTAATCTGGTAGCTATAAAGCTGAACATTAAAAAAAATAAAAAGCTGGAAGGTGATCGTGCTTTTCTGATTATCTGCTTCACTTTGTGAGTTTCTAATCATGGTTGTTGCATTTCTGGGAAGTTCAAGTTGTGCTGAAGTGCTTTCTGTATTTTTCATTTGTCCCTTCTAGTCTACAGTGCTCTTATTCTACTTCCAGGCTTTTATCATCAACCTGATCTCATGCCACGTTCTAAAGGCATGATGAAGGATAACAGTATATCTGAATTCATAACTGTAACAAGTCTCTCAAGTAACAGGTAAATGACCAAAAGCTATGGAAAAGACCATGTGAAGGCAAATGGTGTTTTCCTAGTGTGAGCCCACTCATAAGTGAACACTCAATCTGATTCTAGCCACAACTGCTCCTAAATGTGACATTTCCGCCCAGTCAAATCTGTTTGAGTGATATAGTTGTAAAATCTAGTTGAGTTTTTTAATCCATCACAGGTCAAAAAATAAGAAGACTATAAATGAAAAACTATAAAGTTCCTTCACAAAAACTGTATTTCTTCAGAATATAATGTGTTTTATCTATTGCTGAGTTAGTCTATTAGCCCTTTAGACATTTTTTTATTGTGCTGTTTTAACAATGCTGTATATTTATGTTTGTACATTCCCACGTAAAACTAACAATGGAGTCTTCCTTGGATCTGCTTTAATCTTTTCCCTTAAGCTTTTGAACATTCAGCAACATTTTTTGTTAGAACTTGTTTCCAAAGCAAATATTTTTAAAAGAGTATCTTATGTTAAAAATTTCATGCTAAATTTTACAGGCTGTATTATGTTGGGCAAAAAGATAAATTAATGAGAATAATAGTTCCACTCATCTGTCTTATGCATAA
>JAOEHX010056185.1:0-19539 GCA_025448015.1 Bolborhynchus lineola
GGGCGACACAGTGATGGGGGACACAACACAATGAGGGGACACGGGGTGATGGGGGACACAGCACGATGGGGCGACACAGTGATGGGGGACACAACGCAGTGAGGGGACACAGTGTGATGGGGACACAACACAGAGGGGACACATTGTGATGGTGGGGGGACACAGCACAATGGGTGGGACAGAAGGCAATTGGGGGGACACAATGTGATGGATGGAATGGGGGTGACAAAATGGGATGGAGGGGACACAATGCAATGAAGGGGCAAAATGTGATGGAGGGGATGCAGAACGACGGAGGGGACACAATGCAATGGTGGGGACACAAGGCAATGGAGGTGACAGCATAATGGGGGGACACAATGCGATGGAGCGGATACAAGGTACTGCGGTGACACAGTGCAATGGAAGTCACATAAGGCACTGGGGGTGACGCAACACAATGAAGGTGACAACACAGTGGGGGTGACAACGCAATGGGGGTGAAACAACGCAATGGGGGTGGCAATGCAATGAAGGTGACACAATGCAATAGGGTGACACAACACAAGGGGGGTGATGCAACACAATGGGGGTGACACAACGCAACGGGGGTGTCCCCGTTGGGCTCTCCCCACGGCGCAGGTGGCAGTTCCGGACGGAGGGCGCTGATGTGGGGTTCGGGGTGTACCTGAAGACCAAGGCCGGGGAGCGGCAGCGCGCGGGCGCCATGACCGAGGTGTACCCCAACCAACGCTACAACTGCCACCTGGTGCCCGAGGACGGGTCCCTGACGTGTCCCACCCCCGGCATCTGTGAGCGCACCCCCCCCCGGTCCCCAGGGACACCCCGAGGGGCTCCGTTGCGGGAGCCCCCCCTTTGCACCCGCACCCTCAGCCTGCGCCCGCAGAGGGGCTGCCCCGCACCCCGGCCGGGGGGGCAGCGAGGCTGGTGCGGGGCAGTGCTGCGGTCTCTCCCCTGACACAGAGTGGGGTCGATAGGTTGGAATTCCCACGCAGGGGTCAGCTACCACAGCCCTTGTGACAGCCCAAACACCCCGGGGCACGAATGCCTTCCTTAGGGCTCGTTCGCTCAGAAGGAAACTTTTAAATCCCTGGTTATCAGACAAAATGGACTCTAAAAGTGACCACGTTGCTGGGATGCAGTTGGTGCTGCTCTGGAGAAGTGAAACACCTGGTGGTGGTGCCAGCAGTGACCAGGGATGGATGGGAGCGCGGCCAGCAGCACTGCAGAGCTCTGCCTCTGGCTCTGGCCATGCACTGCCTGGGTGTTTCACTCCATCTATGGCCATTCCTGCCCCACTGAGGGGTTCAGCAGTGCTCCCACCACCACCCTGCTCCACACATGCTGACAAACACCCAGTCAGACACTTAGCGAGGTCCACATTACCCTGGCTCATGTCTAACCCATGGCACCACGGGCTCTGGCCCTGCTGTGCCCTCTTGGCTTTGCCTGGAGGCTCATGTTCCTCCCCTACAGCAGCCCCTGTCCTCCCTTCATGAGCCCCAGCTGTAGGCTCCAACTCTGCAGCTGACTCGTCCCTGTATTGTATCTGCTCCAATCTTGCTCATTCCCTGCCTTCCCAGCCAGAAAGGCTCTTTACAAAGCCACATTCCTCACCTTTCCCTGGGCAGTGGAGGCACCCTTCCCACCAGTGCCCCCATCTCAGGGGGCAGCATCCCCTCTTGCACCAGCAAACCTCTTCCCAGCTCCACTTCTCTGGGCTCCCATACCCCTGACACACCATCCTCCTTATGGGGAGCCCACGCTCTGGCGTGGGGAGCTGGGATCCTGGTGCTTTTCTTTGGGAGCACACAACCCAGGGATTGTCTCTGTGATGGGTAACAGGAGATGAGGCTTTCCCCCACCCCCAGTGGGCTGGATGCTCTGAGTGTGCCCATGAGGACACAGCCCACCACCACCCTGCTCATAGAGGGACCGCAGAGGCTTGGTTATCTTGGTGTAAAAGAAGCAATTCATCAGAATGCCCAATTAATGCCAAGGACAGAGTGGGAACAGGCTGTTGCAGGCAGTGGAGCTGCAGCAGTGGGGCAGGGACAGTGGGCCACATCCTGGAGAGGACGTTATTCCACAGGGGAAAAATGGTGGCAGAGCCTTGGCCTGCGTGGGCTGCCTGTCGGGACACCGGATCGTGCAGCTCGCGGGAGGGTGGGCTGAGCCCGCACGTTGTTCGGAGGCGTGATGCAGAGCGCAGGACAACAACGGCGCTTTTCAAAAGAATGGGCCTGGCTCCTGAGCCATCTGGGCACCCTCACAAAGATGCTTGTATTCACTGAAGTAGCTGCGACTTTGCCATGGATCCCACTCGGCATAAATTGCTCATCTGCCTCACAGCTCCCTTCTGAACCAGCTGAACTGCGAGCGAAGAATGGGATCCTCGGGGCTGGCAGGTGCTGCTTTCAGCGGGAACAGAAGCTCCGGAGCCAGCTGAGCAGCTTTAATGAAGAGCATTCAGGGGCGGCTTTGTCAGGGAGCCCCCGCCCATGCCACGCTCCGGCATCGGCCGCGCTCCTCGGCCCAGCGAAGGCTTTGCCGATGTTCCTGTTCTCAACACAGAAACTCCTTCTCTTTATAGAGACCCTTGGCAGGAGCCCCGTGGCTGAGTCCATCTCCTCAGCTGCACCCTCCGAACAGGGAATGTTGCTGGAGCTGGAATCTGAGGGCATCTCTGCTTCTCTCTCAAGCTACCTAAAAGGAAACCTAAAAGGTTTCCACGGAGCGTATCAAAGGCTGGGAGATGCCTTTATAAAACACTCTGTTCCCCAGCTCCCATTGCCAAGAACGCAGCTTTGACAAGTAATGTCCTTTTCTTTTCTTTCTAATAATGAACACAGCAAATCCCACCAATTCTCTACATTTGGATTCTCTGCTACTGGCAGTTTTCAGTTAAAAGATTCCAAGCACAGCTTCCCAAATGTGTGTTTCAAGTGGATCCTTTGATGTATTTGTTTTCCAGTAGGTTAGGAACTGTTTACTGAAAACCAAATACATCTGTAGTGATGAGCCAGCTACTGTCTTACTTTGCATTTACGTGGTGCAGTAATAGATGGGGCACGGACAAAGTTAAGGCTGATCCAGCCTGGCGTGCACAGGTGATGCTTGGGAAGCACTCAGCTGTGTGGATATTCAGTGTCAACATGAGCAAAGATGCAACGAGTGCCTTAAATTCATTAGTAATGCTTTGCTTTTTGCCTGTCTCGGGTATTTCAATGCACAGCCTTAAAGGACAACTGCTCAGCTTTAAGGTATGCCAATGGTTGTAAGGAATAACTACTTGTTGCACTCAAGATGACCAAAATAAGCAGCTGTGCTGTATCTGGCATTTCCTTTTTGGATACCTTCTGCCTTTTCTTCATTGGGAGCCAGGAAGCGAGGCTCTCAGCTCTGCCTTGCTCTTCAGCAGGTACCCGCATCTGAAATGATAGAAACCCAGCATTTCTTATCATCTGAGCTCCCGCACGAGCCCAGCACCATCCAGGTGAGATGTCAAAACACGGCCCAAGCTCACAGGGTTTGCCCATCATTTAAATGGTCAATAGTACTGTCAGTGTGGTCATTATACCTCCGAATCAGCTGAAGTCAGTCCTGCTCTGTTCTCGCAGGCTGTTTGCAGTGGGTAGTGGGCATCAATTCAGCAGCTCTCAGTTTTCTATACACTGAGAAGAGACAGAAATCAAAGAGCAACTTCTCTCATATCCCTTAATTACTTGTTGTTGATGGAAAGTTTTGGTGAAGAAGACTTAGCCTGTTTTCAAAGGAGACCCCCCGAGATGCCACAACCAGCACATCTGAGTTCCCTTCCCTTTATTTGCCCTGGATTCAGAACAAATGCTTTTGTACCCTTCACACCATATTTTTCTACAATAATGAACGATTATAAACACTTTGGTAACCAACCAGGGACCCATCACTGGCTTTAGGCCAGGATTTGAGCATGGCATGTTGCTTACAGACAGGAGGCTTTGCAGGGGACGCAGAGGAGGGAGTATTCCACCATCAGTTAATGTTTGTGGAGTGTGGAAGCCCTTCAGCTACTGTTTGTACATCTTTCACTCTCAGCTGAACACCAATGGCCATGGGAAACATTAGGTCCAGTGACTGAGTTACCTCCTCCAGCAAGATCAGGTCATAAATCCCAGTCATTTAGTTAGCTGATATCCAGCAGATGCATCCCCTGCAGCAGTGGTGGTGGGCCTGGCTGGGAAGGGACATGCCAAGCCAGCAAGAAACCTCCTAAGTCTTATTTCTCCCATGATTTCTCCCATCATAGGGGGAAGGAGTGTAACGTGCTCCATAGAAATCTTTATGTGTGGCTTTGGTCCCTTGATTACTTCTATATACCCTCATATTATTTCTAGCAGCCCCATCTAAGGGGGGGCTGCTAAGGAGGGGCTGCACCATATCCCACTGTGCTTCTGGAGGGTGTTTCACTGCAGGTCAGCTGCTGCAATGAGGATGAAGACAGAAAAATGGGTCCTGTATGCTGGGACCACCATCGCACGTAGAGTCCCAGCCTGGTTTGTGTTGGAAGGGACCTTAAAGCTCCTCCAGCTCCAATCCCTGCCACAGGCAGGGACACCTTCCACTGGAGCAGCTTGTTCTAAGCCCCTGTGTCCAACCTGGCCTTGAGCACTGCAGGGATGGGGCAGTCACAGCTTCCCTGGGCACCCTGTGCCAGCGCCTCAGCACCCCCACAGCTTCTTCCTAATCTCTCATCTAAACCTCCCCTATAATAAAGAACTATATTAAAACATCTCAGCAACAAAGAAATCACAACAGAAAAGCACAGAGCGTGACTCTTCAGGTCTGCAATTCACAGGGAACTGCTGCTTTGACTCCTTCCCTGCTGCAGAGCTCCTCATAAGCACGTCAGGAAAAGCTCTGCTCCAGGTTGGAGGCTCTGCGCTGCAGCCTGGCTAGAAGGGGCACGCAGGGGTTTCTCCTCTTTCTGAGTCACTGCTTTGGCAGACATTTACATCTCCAATCCTCCACAGTGCAAATACAACTTCCAGTCTCCTTGGGTACTCGCAGAGGTAACGCTGAAAAGTGCTCTCGGCAGTTTTTTGCTAGCAAGATATGCTTTGGTTTATATTTAGGGAATACAAATAGGGAATAGTTCTGAATTCAGCCCAGAAATCCATCTAAAATACTACTGTAACTCTATTTACAGACTGCTTCTCTCAATGTTGTATTAGGCAGAAGGAAGGGTACCTCCGTGTCTGTGTCTGGGGACTCTCCTGTGAACAGGGGGGTCCGTACAAACGTGGTGCTGGGGTCACCAACACTCCCAATGCACTTTTGCCATGACCCACCACTGCAATCACACAGCTTGGGACTTCTCTTATGGTTCTCGTGATGTTTAGTGGTATTTTTCCAGGATTCCCAGTTCTTGCTCCTGTGCCTGGGAGTAATCACAGTGTCTGTCAAAACGAAATAACCCATCGCTCCTGATTGCAAAAGAAGGCTTGAACATGCAAGGCATATGTGCCAGAGGGTGCTCAGCAGGGCCAGAAATAAGACAGCAGGAAAAGCAGCCCTGGAGGGGGTTCTGTCTATCTCAGGCTCCTGATTTCCAGGCAGGAGGTCTTGGAGCTGCTAATGCTGCCCCTGATGTGCAGCAGCACAGCAACCTCTTCTTTTCCCTTTGTGAGCATCTTCATAGCCTTGGTGTGAAGAGGGCGCCTGCTCCGGCGGCCCCGGCTCTGCAGATGAATGTGGAATGACAATGAGAACCGCCTGCCCCAGTGCACTCCCAGCCATGGCTCCATCCACCCGCCCTCAGCCAGGCGAGACACAGCCCAGTGCCAACAGCAGGAGAATCAAATGCTCCATTACTGTTCTTCCAAAAGAAGGAGGAATGGGAGAAGCTCCATAATTGAAACTGCACAGATCCAAGACACTTGAAACCAGCGTTTGCCAAGGGAAGAGCAGAGGATGCTCCTCAGCATCAAACATCTTCCTTAAACAAGTGGTTCTTGTGCACCGTGTAAAGAAAATGCCCTTGCAAAAGCAGTGCTCCAGGCAATGGGCATCGCTTTCTACAACTTGCTTTTATTTTCCTCTTCAATATGTTTAAAATTACTTTTTTCACCATATTTCTTGTAGGAGCCTCTTGTCTGAAGGAAATGGCTCCTGGGGTGCTTCTGCATCTAAACATTGAACAGCCCGGGTCGAGAATTTACTGCTTATTATCTTCATCTCATGCACACAATTGTTGGCAATCGTAGCTGCAAGAGAACTGCAAAGCTCATTTGGGCCCATGCGGCCATAGCACTGGGCTGCCAGCGGGAGGGGATAATCCTGCCCTTGCTGCAGCACCGCACATTGCTGGGGGAAAGAGACAAAGAGATTTGTGGTGCCTGCTCAGGGCGCCTGGAAAGGCAGAGAATGCTCCGAGATGCTGATGCCACCATGGATGAGCCTTAAACATTCTGGTGCTCTGGTGACACAAATGTGTGTGCAGCCGAGATGAGGAACCCCGGGCTGGGCTTGGGGCTGCTCCATCCAGCTCCATCACCCTCCTGATCCACTTCATTCTGCCCTTTGGGACACTCATGGTCCATGGAGCTGGCTATCGCCAGAACCTAAAGAGGTAAAGCCAGTGCCTGGTCCACAGCCTCCGATCTGTCCGAGTTACTTAGTATTGGTAAGACCCTGGGCAATGAATGGAGCGATGATGTCCACTTGTGATGCAGCCTTTTCTCCACAAATCTGATCTTTTCTACAGGGTCCTTTCTGCAGGTTAAGGAATTCCAATGGAAAAGCTGCATTTCCCAGGACTTCTCTCCCCAGACAGGACGGGGGAGGTTGGCAGCTCAGCAGCCCATGGTACTGCAGCAGGGCAGCCTCCACAGCGGCGCTGGGTAACACGTGGAACCTTCCCTTCCCCAGCAGGAGAGCCGGGGGCTTTGCCTTGGGTTTGTGTGGATTTTTTCCCCTTTGTATAAAGTTACCCTTTTATTTAGAGTCAATATAAAATCCTCTCATCCCTGCAGATCTTTCATCACTGTCTGGGAGCAAAGATTGTGCCAAGCTGCAGAAGAGATGAAGAAGTAGGTATTGTGCATCAGAACCGTAAGTATTTCCCATAAGGGAAAAAACCCTATGGAAGCATATTTAGGAAAGCAATTGGCATCTATATTAGCTGCTATCCAAAGAGCAAGAGCCCATTTATCTGGGCTATTATGTCTGCATAGCCCCCTTTGAAGTTCTCAGTACAGACAGCATAACTCATTCCCTTCAGTCTGCTTCATTACTGCCTTCTGCTAACCCAGGAGGAGCTACATCCTGGCTCCAGCAGTTCGGTGCTGGGGGATGTGGGTTCCTTAGGCCTGAGGCAGACTCCAGAGGCTGCAGCTCCTTTCTGGATCTTATCAGGAGGAATGAAGAGGAACTGAGCAGCAGACATTAAATGCCTATTGGAAGGTGTCCCTGCCCGAGGCAGGGCTTGGAACTGGATGGGCTTTAAGGTCCCTTCCAGCCCAAACCATTCCATGGTTCTGTGAAGATGGGGTTTGTAAAGATGAGCATCACCTCGGGGTGCAGGCTGGTCAGTCTGCGTCACCATCTCACCTGCAGCACAGCACAGCACAGTGCAGCACAGTACACCACTGCACTGCACTGCACTGCACAGCTCAGCACTGCACTGCACTGCACAGCACTGCACAGCTCAGCACTGCACAGCTCAGCACTGCACTGCACAGCACTGCACTGCCTCCGGAGGCAGTTTTCTCCCGCAGGTAATTGTTGGCAAATGCAGGAGCTCAGCTGATGAAGCACAGGTGGGCAAGAGCCTGGGGGGCCAGACCCTGAGGAGCAGAGCAGCAGAGGCCCCGAGTGCTCTGCAATGCTCCCTCATCCACGCAGAGAGTGTTTCAACAGCGAAGCAAACGGGACATGGGAGGGGAAGGCCCCCCCGGCTGTGCGTGTGCCGGGGCTGCGGGAGGCTGCTCCTCGCATGCCCCGGGGGAGCACAGCGGGCAGGGTCCGGGAGCTCCCTGGCAGGCAAAGCCAAGAGCAGGGCAGGGAATTCACCCCTGGAAGATTCGATTATCCGCTGTTCAGGCCAGCCCTGAAATCCACACTCGGTTTGGTGCTGGAGTGCTTAAGAGATGTGCAGACAGCACAGAAGAGAATGAATAAAACCACTGAGAGGCTGCAAAAATACCCTCTGAGCTCCATCTGTTTAAGTTCTAACGAATACTGAGAGTTGGCTTTATTAAAGTACGTAACTATCTTTATGGTAAAGAAAACACGATGGTTAAAGGTTCTTTTATTCAACAAAGGGAGGAAGAGACGGTGCTGGCAGCTGGGAATCAAAGCAGAGGGGCTGAGATGAGAGATGAAGCAGACGGGGCTCGCACCACCCTTGGGAGCTGGGCTCAGTGGCTCCCCGCACATACCCCGTTTCTGCAGAACCTGTCTTCCTGAGAGGCAGATTCCTGCACGTGGGACCACCACAGCCCTGAGCTGGGTCTCCTCTGCTTATTCCCACTGCTCCTGGACCTGCAGCTGCTTTGGACCCTGAAAACCAGATTTCTAAATGCTGCTCTTCAGTGAAGATGGGGCAGATGAAAGAGAGAGGAGTTAAAGAAGGAGATAAAGGCTTTGCAAGCAAACAGCAATTAACCTTCCTGTTCTGAACATCCAGCTTCCTGGAGCTCAGGCACATGGCACAGGGGGGAGCACAGTGTGGCACCCCCCACCACCACAGGATGCACTGCCAGCTCAGCACCACACATGGCACCGCTCAGCTTCCACACTGTCCTGGGGCCACGGGCGCTGATGATGGGTACCGGGGGCAGGGAGCAATGTCACCACAGTACCCACAGTGACACTGAGAATGAGGCACAGGGATCCATGC
Source organism: Bolborhynchus lineola (assembly GCA_025448015.1). Taxonomy (NCBI): domain Eukaryota; kingdom Metazoa; phylum Chordata; class Aves; order Psittaciformes; family Psittacidae; genus Bolborhynchus; species Bolborhynchus lineola. The sequence continues at coordinate 8,882 of JAOEHX010056185.1, forward strand.
CCTGGCTCCATTAAGCTTTTTACTGGTGCCTCTTTGGCACTGGTCTGGCCAATGCCATGGCCATGGGTGGCTGGTGGGGATGGGGGAGCAACCCAGCACAAACTGGATGGATACCCCACCAGCACTGTGCAGTGCTGTGGGGCACAGTGTGTCAGGACAGCAGGCACATGCATGCTGGAGGAGCCATGCTCAGGTTTGAGCAGGACCCTCCTGGGCTGCTTTCTCCTGCCTGGAAGCACATACAAGTCCTTCCTCGCTCCTCCTGCTGTAGCATCTCTTCGGGAGGGTGAACCAGCCTTCTTGTGGATGTAATGCCCATATGCATCTCCCAGCAGAACAGGAAGATGGCATTACACAGTGCTGCAGTTTATTAGTCAGCTGAAATGACCGTGTTAAACCCCTGCACAATAAATCCACCACCGTGCCACTGAGGAAACCCTACCCCCCAAAAAGCAGCATCGGGTGCACTACAGCAGGGGGCACCGGGGCAGAGCAGAAACCATCAGTGTCTGCAGCCATGGCAAAATGGTCCCAGAGCAAAGATCTATGGTCAAATGATCCAGGGGCACAGGATGGTGACGAGGGCACAACCAGCACAGGACGGGCATGGCCACAGGGACCAGAGCACAGCCCCGCAGGGCTCATCCCTCGGGACCAGGGTACCCTCTTGTTCTCTCCAACACACGAGCAGCTCTGACAAGCTGCAATTTGCACCTACCAAGCACTCAGCAAAGATACAGCCCACTAGAGAGTAACCGTGCCAGTGCTTCCTGGTGAATGAGGGCGAGGTGGCACAGCCTGACCGTTAGCAAGGTCTGCTGCAACACAAAGGGAGCTGAGAGACCAAGCGAGACAGAGAGCAAAAGGTGAAGATTTCCCAGCACACGTTGTGAGCGAGGGCAGGGATGGGGCTCTGGAGGCGGAGTGATGTTTGATGGGAACAGTGGGATGCGAGCGCTATCTCGGAGCATCAGTGCTGGGACCCCAATCTCAGTGTCACTTCCCAGGCTGGCGCCTGAGCATGGTGTGTGTCCCGGTTCCCACCATCCCATGCTGGGCACAGACAGACCTGAAACCAGATGCCCTCTGCCCAGCAGAAACAGGGGTACAGACTGCACACCCCCAGGCCGAGACACTCGCAATACCTGGGAGAGCTGTCAGCATCCTTCAGGAGTGGGAATACTCATAAATATGGAGTGGGAAAGGGTTCAGTCAATAGGAGAAGCAGCTCTGCTGGCAGAGCCCATTGCCATGGTACCTGTCAGCAGCTTGCAGCGTTGTTTCACACGTCCTATGCTCTGAAAAGGATCTTTTTTAAGCAGCAGCATTTTAAATCTGAGCCATGCAGATAGAACTATCTTGCCACCCCACCTTGGCACCCACAAATCCAGTGAACTCAGTGTGTGGTTGGTGGATTGTATTAACTCGATGTATTCCAGGATATAAAGCCCTGGAAGTGCTGACTGGCTGAACCTCACAAAGTCTGTTGCTGGTATTTTATCACATTACGGATTGCTTCAATAGCAAATGGATCCTCTTGACTTGGAGATTTGCAATAGCAGCAGAACGAGGTTTTTACCCTGGGAATGTGAGTTTCATCATCAGAAAGGCATTTCACAGAACCATAGAATCCCACACTGGTTTGGGTTGGAAGGGACCCTAAAGCTCATCCAGTTCCAAGGGCAGGGACACCACTAGAGCAGTTCCTCATTTCACATGGTGCTTGCGCACCCACCACGCTTGCCTCTGGCCTGGGATGATCCTGCCCTTTCCCATGAGCTTGCAATCAGGCCTGATAGAGGGTTCTATCAGTTTCTGACCCCTTCTCCCTGTTGCAGCTTTGGCTGAGGCTGCCCCTGCGAGCCCGGAGCCGGAGGAGCGGGATCGGGAAGGGTCGGCACACGGCTCCCAATAGACCACAGCCGCTCCACTCCCGGCACCCTCAAACGCAGCGGAGCGCCAGCGGAAAAGACGGGGTTCCCATGGGAACGGGAAGTGCTGACATTTCCAAAGTGAAGCAGGAAAGAAGCAGCAAAGCACGAGCTCAGCAGGACGCGGTGGCCACGGACCTGCGGGCGCACATCCTGCCCCTGCCCTCTCTGTGCTCAGAGGAGAGGCGCTCCCAAAGTATCCAGGTTAGAGCCTGGCCCCCAGCCGCATGCAAAAGCATTTCTGTTTGTCTGGTTTGGGGGGTTAATTCAGGCCAGCACCCCGAAAGGGTCATCTTTATATAGGGGCCTATGGAGCAGCCTTTACCGGTAATCACAGGAAGGGAGGCAAAGCGTCCACATGAAATCACACGGGGGCACTTCTCTCTCATGCAAAAGGATGGAGATAAACCAGGCAAATGGAGCTGCCATGTTGCTGGAGCTGAGCTCTTTGTTACAGCAGCATAGAACGCACTTGCTGCTCGGTAGTTGCATGTCCTGGAGTTCCAAATAGGAAGATCTTGAGCTCAGAGACGTTTCTCTTTCTGCTAGATCAAAGTGACATTAAAAGTGATGGCAACTCCAGGGAGATGCTGACACTGGACACTCATGTCTCCAGCAAAAGGGCACAGTGCTGCCCCAATCACACTGCTCCTTCATGGGCTGGAAGAGGTGGTGTAACCACAGTTCTTTTCTACAGCACAAACAGCTCCAACATTAAAACCAATGTTTTTTCAAAGTGAAGAAGTCAATAGGATGAAGAGTCAGTCATTAACTTCTGCTCACTCTAATCCCGAGCCATGGAAAGGAGATTTGGAGGCACAGAGGATGCATATAGCCAAGGAGAAGAGGGGGTGCGAGTCCCTGGGAAGCAGCCTGAAAATGAGAAACCAAATGGAATTACCAAATGTTTCTGATAGAGTAGATAAAAATAGCAAATGATTAATGTCATCATTTAGCAATCTCAGTGCCAGCTCTTGTGATCAGGAGCTGCTCTGAGAGGGAAGCGGTGCTGCTGCCAGCTGGAGGCTTGGTTACCTGCAGGACACGAAGGCTCCAGCCCTAACAGCCACCCTCCCCATTCAAAACTCTGAACGTCAAGAGTCCCAGTGCAGTCAAAGCAAAGACTCCCTCTGGAGCCGGCGGTCCTCTGTGTTCCCAGGCTTTTCACATCCCCCAGCACAGGGCACTGACTCCTCATCTCACCCAGAGACCCTGGAGGCATCTGTCCTCTCAGATACATCAGTTGGAATCTCCCAGGTATGATCGCGCCTGAACAGGTCCCTTTGAGAGCAGAGGGAGGGTGAGGAGCAGAGCCCAGCTAAGCCCTTCCCACGCTCCTCCTGGTCCCCAGGAGAAACCCTGGCCCTGGAGCTCAGTGGAAGCCCATCACTTCTTTCTGTGGAGCCAAAATGTCACCTCCAGAGTGCAGCAGCCGCCGGCAGCTCGGGAGCGCAGCTCGGGAGCACAGCCCGCAGCTCCGAGTCTGCTCTCCGATGCTGCACTGAAAACACTAATATTTTTAGGTACTCGTTCTCACAAATCGCTCAGGGGCATTTCCATCCCTCTTCTGCGCTTTTGCTGGCACCTGGGCTGGGGTTGAAGATGCCCCCTCACGATATTGCCTTTTTGGAAGGCAGAACCACAGTACCGAAGAAATGGATGCGGAGGGAGTGGTTTCCCAAGCAACGGTAACCAGGTGAGAGCGGGACCCTGCCTCCTCCTCCTCCTCCTATTTGCCTCCTCCTTTTTCTTCCTTCTTCTCCATCGCCTCCTCCTCCTCTCCTCCCGCTTCTTCTGCTCCTCCTTTTCCTGCTGCTCCTCCTCCAGACGGTGGGGATGCAAATTACTCATCCTCTCACTAGCCTGTGGGTGGCATTTGACAACTCGCTGCTGTCACACAGGTCAGCGCACCTCTAATTATAACAGGGGCACTTTCAACAACGGTGCATTACTCAGCCCCAGGCTGAGGCAGGCAGCTCTGGGCAGGCAGGCTCCTGGATGCTGCAGAGCCTGATTCCCAACCCAGCTCGTGCCTTGCTCCCACCCTCCTCCCGGAGCCTGCTTCCTCCAGTCTGACTTTGCGGCTGCTGAACGACAGCAGTAGGGTTATTGATGCTGTGTGAAGCTACTCCTCAAATACACATCAGAGGTGTGTGCGGGCATCCCCTGCCTCTTGCATCCATGCTCTCCACGAGGGCCCTTGGTGGGTGCGTCCCTGCTCCCGATGAACCTCCCAACTGGCCCAGGGGCAGTGCAGACCAAGCTCCTTACAGCCACCTTAAGAAGCACCTTCAGCACAGCAGCCTCTTCCCAGGAGACTGAGCAGGAAAGACTTCTCAGGTGAGGAGCACCCAGATGGACACTGCAGCATTTGCATCGACGCAGTAGGACTGAGTCATGGGCTGGGCAGCATCCCTCAGCTGGAGACACTGACTCATCACTCACACGGATTCCAGGCATCCTGGCCATCCACGAGAGGCTGCTGACCCATCTCTCCCTAAGGAGAGGGAGCAAGCAGGGCAGGAAATGCTGCACTCCAGTGTTTCAGGGGGCTCCGCACAATAAACAAGAGTAAGGGTAAAGCCCCCCCTGCCCATTGCAGATCCATCACTGGGAGCAATTAATGAATCCCAGAGCAAGGAGCTACAGTACAGTCTGAGACAATGTGGAGATAACATTCACTCTGCTGGCCATGACTGAGGTGCTCCATGCAGAACTGTCAGGGATTCGTGCTGCCAGAGGCACAGGGCAGCATCCCTGCCTCCCCAGATCCACCCCAGATCCTCCTTACATCCATCGACTGTCCCACCTGCAGCAAAGCGACTTGTTGCTACCTTCAGGGAGAATTAGTGACAGTCCTACCCTAGAGACACTATCAGGTGAGGTAGTTCCCATCCCACTCCTCCATGTTTCAGAGATAGGAGGACGTTTGCATCCTGCAGTTCCTGCGGTGCTGCTCAGTTTGCTTTGGCTGCAGGCAGCTGCCTGGAGCACCACATCCCTGGAGTGACCGAAGGAAACGGTTGTCACGGACTTGCTGTCTCGTCTGCTTGTGCTGCAGGAGGATGAGTTCTTCTGTCTCCACCTTTTGGATGCCAACATCAATCCTGGTCTGTGCTGGCAGTGAGTGATGGACGCTCTGCAGAGAGCATTAATGGAGGGAAGTCCCTTGGCTGCTTCACTGGGCCACTCTCATTAAACCAGAGCGGTCTTATCTGTTTGATTGGCTCAGCCTGTAATCTGGTTTTACTCCCAGAAGGACACAGGGAGCTGTTTTCTGCCTTTGCTTTCATGGCTCAGAGGAAGAGTTTCCAATCTGGAGTTAGACAAGCAAATCCACTCCTCCTTCAGCATGTGGACGTGTTGAAGGAAGACAATCTGCTCTTACCAAGGATGGCTTTCCAATGACAGGACTAGGAAGACGTGCTGACAGACTGCTGTCACTGGGGGGTTTGCTCCACACCTGCTTGTCTGGGGACTGAAGAGGAAGGAAGCTGAGGAGGGACAGCAGTGTGGGAGCAGCTTTTGGTTTTGAGCCAAATTCTGCCCTGCACTGCCCTGGGCAGCAGCGGTGCAGCCTCGCAGGAGCCCATGGGGATGGTTTCTCCATCCTAACTCAGGTGTGAACTCAGCCCTACACCGTGGTTCTTCCCATTTCAGACCACTTCTGCCTCAGTGTCAGCCCACCGGGCACCAGGGGAAGGGAGGCAGCAGCTCCTCTGTATTCCTGAGGCTGCAGCAGCTTACGATGGCAGTGCCTTAGTGTGGTCTCACACATGGCCACACACCCGTAACACGCTGTTGCGACAGTGTGAGCACAGGGAAGATGGGAGGAGTCCTTCCAGCTGAGACGACAGTTTACTGCAGCAGATACAAATGGGACTGAGGGAACGGGGATCCAGGCTAGGGATCGGAGCAGCGCTGTGTGGGAATTAGGTTCAGGACAAAGCAGCACAGGTGGGTTCAGCAGCGCACAAGCAGCACACCACACAGGGAATAACTTCGCCTTAGTGGAGGTCCCTTCCATCTCCCCTTTCTGCCCAAACCCTAAACACCACTAAACTGATTCCTTCCCTCAGGAACCACCTTGGAGCTGTTAGAGGAAGTCCCGGCTGTACCAGCTCATCTTCCCACTCGCACTGAACAGCAGCAACAGGCACTGAGTGACACATGGAGCCTGCCCAAGAGCGTGAGTTGTATGATTGGAACGAGTGAAAAAGAAAGAGTTCACGTTCCAGTGCAGTCTAACTCAGGAAATATGCTTGTTAAGGGATGTTTGGTGGTGATTTCTGTGATGCACCCATTTGCCCACATGTGCAATTCTGTGACAGACTACAAAAGCATTTTCAGCATCACTATTGTCCCTTAGGGAAGGAAGCATCCCTCTTTAAACTGCATAATCCCACCCTGAGCTGGCCACTGGAGAGTGCAGATGTGGGGCAGACACGTCAGTGGCCAATGCTCAGCAGTGGTGTGAGGTTGTCCTGCTCGCTGGTGACAGACTCAGGGGGGATGGTCACATAGGGATCACCAACGGGGTTTGGCCTATGCACAGGAAACAAGAGGAATGCAGAGAGTGCGTGCGTGCACATCCCATCAGTCACAGAAGCTGACTCAAGTTCTGACTTCATTCCCTTGAACTACAGTATGAATCCCTCATAACGAGGCAAAAATCCCCATGCAAAGCTACCTGCTCTTCACGTTCCTCCACACAAAGCAGGCCACGAAGCTCAAAAGGGGCTGTAGATCAATCCCCCCCTTAACACCAAACATTCTGCTCCCCCCAGTTCCAATCTAACAAACTGCTATTGCAGTGCACTTTTGAAGCGCGTCATCCGCATTGTAACCACTGACCTTTCCCTACTGCCCTTCAGGCATCCAACAAATAGGTTACATCTGCTCCTGCAGGAGCACGAGATGCGGAGGCCAAGGTCTCCCGGGGTTTGGAGCAAAGCAGCCTCAGCCTCATCCTTCCACATAACCCCGAAGCGTGGGAGGGAGCCCCCGGGGCCGTGAGCACCACAGGGGTCCCCACACTTCCAGGCTGCACCTCACCCTTCCGTACATCCCCGAGTTCCTCCTTTGCTGAACGCCCATCCCAAAGCACAGGCGCAGTGCTGCCTTTTGGCTTTTCAATTCTTAACGGGTTCGGTTTAACCTTCAGGGTTCAGCTGCCTCTCGCCCTCTGGCATCAGCTCATACCCACAAAGTGCCATGGTAGAGAAGGTGGCAGCCGAGTGAAAACCACTCAAGTGAGCTGATGAGCTGGACACCCCCGAGAGGGCTGCAGTGGTCCCCGCAGCTTCCCAGGGCCCTGCAAGCTGGTTTGTGGAACTTCCACAAGGAGAAAAGCCTTTCTTCATCCAGAGTCACGGTTAAAAACCCCTCAAAGGCTGCCTCCTAAGACATGAGATAACTGAACTCTGATGTGTCGCAGTTCATCACATGCTTTGATGGCTGGAAGCGCGCGTGACCGGGGTAAAACCTGAGGTGCTCCTTCTCTTGTGTGGCTTTTTTAAAGAAAGCTCTTTGTAAAGGCTTCTGATGGGTTTCCCCACTTTTGCAGGGTTATCAGGTTTGACACGGAGCACAGCAACGAAGCACACTCATGGCTTCTCAGGGGCTAAATCCTGCTGCTGAAGAAGACGGTTTGCCCCACTAGGTCTCATCCTGCCCAAAGTGGCTGACATCAGAGAAAGATACAGAGGACATCAGCATCCTCCCCATGGCCCAGGACAACACTGTGAGGTGCTGGCACAGGGTGCCCAGAGGAGCTGTGGCTGCCCCATCCCTGGCAGTGCTCATGGCCAGGGGCTTGGAGCAACTGCTCTATGGAAGGTGTCTCTGCCCGTGGCAGGGGTTGGAGCTGGGGGAGCTTTGAGGTCCCTTCAACCCAAACCATTCCATGACTCTGTGACACTGCAATGGCTGGTGAGCGAGGCAGACCCATGACCCAGGGTGTGGGAAAATGGGATTCTACATATGCATGTAGAGAAGCCAGTAGGTCCCTCACATGGGAGCTAAACCAGGTAGGAGCTGTTCCTTGCAACTGTTAGGTTTGATTTACCCTTGGGTATTTTGTGCAGCAGGGGCTTGTTCCTGCGAGGCATGGTGAGCTCCAACCCAATTCAGTCAGAAAAGGCTGGTTAAGGTGCTCAGTTCTGATCGCACTGCCAAGCACCTTCCTGGACTACAGCTGAAGAGCTCAGCACTTGAAGGACAGGTCTATAAGAATCCAACCCCTATTAATGCAGCGCAGAAAGATGCCGGAGGCCAGATGACAGGCAGCATCCCACTGCAGAACTGCGCTCCCCGGGCACAGTCGCCAGGCTGAATGCCATGTTCAGAGCTGCCTCTCCTCCGCCCTCCCAGAAGGCCTTCACGTCCTCAGTGGGATGCAGTAATTAAGCCGACATGGAAGAACACGACCATTCTTCAAAGGGCTGGCAGATTGGTTGGGGATTTCTCCTGCAGTTGCACAGCTGCACTTCGGGGGGTGTGAGTATTGGGGAGGATGTTAAAGGAAGCAAGCAGAAAGAGGGGAACAGCAGAAAGTGAGGAAGAACAAAGGAGCGTGATGGACAGGAACAATAAAAAGCAAAATCTGTTCTCCTTGCACAAAGTGACGCCGGGGAAGCCAGGAATGACGGTGCACAGCTGGCTCTGCCACGGCGCTGATGCAGGCGTTCCAACAGGATGTAGCTGGCATGAGATTGAGCTGTGCCGGACTGCGAGTTGGAAGTCTCCGCAAACGCTGTGTCAAGGGCTGGGATCTGCCGATCAGAAGCTGTCCTTAGCGTCTTGCTTGCAAGAGAAAGAGGGACAAGTGGCACTACCAGCTCCTGCTCTGGGACTTGCAGTGGGGTGCCCCTGTTTGAGCAGGCAGCTCCTGCGTAACAGCCCGGATGAAAGATGCAGCCACCGAGGCAGGAATCGCTCAGGCGCTGCACTGTCAAAGAGCAGGATTGCAATGAATGAAAGAGGGAGATATCCCTTTAGAAGCAGCTTGGTTTCTTGGGGTTAGCAGGGGCCTTGTCCCGGGCTCAGACACAGTCAAGGAAAGCTCTGGTTTGATTTGGTGACAGCCCCTGACCACTTAAATGAGAGACACCAGAAATCACAAACATCTCCAGGTGCAGGGGGATACCTCATGCATAGGACACTGCATACGAGCGGTACAGATATTACTGTCAGGATATATAGATCACCAGCTCAGGGGAGGGCATGGACAGACATACAGCAAGTGGCTCTGCTAGGCTAGAGATGGGAAGGGCCCAAACCCTGAACTGCTGTGTGATGACTGTTCGCAGGGGAGCACACGCACATCCAGAAGCCACTCACATCCTTATTTACAAAGAACCAGGGTCTGTCCTGCTCTCGGTGCACCATTGCTACTGCACTTACCAGAGGTTGCTGCCTGACAGCAGTGTTAGGCAAGGAGAGGAAAACATCCCTCTCCACAGCTCAGCTGGGGACCAGCTCGGTGCGGGCGCTGGACTCACTCAATTAACACTTAAGCAAACGTGTCTGTGACCAGGGTTTGGCTTCAGTTTAATCCATGACAAATGCAAAACATGAAGAGGAAAACCTCCTCTGAGGTAAGGAGCAACACAGAGATAAGTCTGATTAGGAAGACAACTATTAATAGCAATTATGCTGTAATTACTGTGCCTAATCTTTTCGAACCAGCAGTTTCTAACATATCCTCTACCAGACATAGAACTTAACCCTTCTGATTCTGGGCTCAGTGAGATGTAGAAGGAAAATGAGAGGACCTCCTTCCAGCAGATTCCCTAGCAGATAGGCACAAAACCGCCTTAGGAATATTTGCATAAGCTGTGTATGAGGCTGCCTCAAAGAAAGGCTGGAGCTGCTCCTTATGGACACAGCGCTGCATGTGAGTGTAAACTGTCTTAGCACATCTCTTTGTCCCAAGGGCCGTTTCTCCAGGGCTAGGCTACTGTGCTCCCAGGCTGCTGCCACAAAGTTCCAGGCACAAGAAAGGCACTGAAAAGGACATGAAACAGTCTGGACCGAGGGGAGCCTTGCAGTGCTGCTGGAAGGAAGCACGGACTCTGGCTTGGATCCAGGCTCAGACAGCATCTGATGTTTTACTGCCTGGCTCGCAGCGCGAGTCTGGAGCCAAGGAACACATCCAGCTCCTCCGCATGCTGACCCTCACCAGTGACAACGTGGTGGATGGGCAGAGCCCCCTCAAGTGCCTCCCTTCACCTTGGTCTGAACCAGCACAAACTGGCCAAGAGGTCAAAAGCCCTGGGCTCACATCAGGAATCCCCACCCATGGCTGCATCTGCCGATTGTGAAGCTGAAAACTTCAGTAAAAAGCTTTACTAAAAGTTTATCAGGTTGATAACATGAAGAGGAGGATTGGCTGGTCAGACAAACACATCTTCACCGTGACCGTAACAGTCGCATGTCAAAGCACCCACTGAGAATCACATTTTCCAGCACAATCTCATACACTTGATACCCCTTTGTGGTACCTCTTCCTACCTGTGGTACCTCTTCTTGCTTGTGGTACCTCTTCCTACCTGTGGTACCTCTTCTTGCTTGTGGTACCTCTTCTTGCTTGTGGTACCTCTTCCTACCTGTGGTACCTTTTCCTGCCTGTGGTACCTCTTCCTACCTATGGTACCTCTTCCTACCTGTGGTACCTCTTCTTGCTTGTGGTACCTCTTCCTACCTGTGGTACCTCTTCTTGCTTGT
>JAOEHX010056187.1:0-35163 GCA_025448015.1 Bolborhynchus lineola
GGGGGCAGCCCGAGGGAGCTAGGAGAGGGAGGTGTTTGTGTGCCACGTCCAGCTGCGGGGGGGCCGGGGTCGGCTCCTCCTCATCCTCCCGAGTTGTGTGTGTGTGTGTGTGTGTGTGTGTGTGACAGCTGCTGCTTTGTGCCACCCGCCGTTCTGCCGCGGGGCAGCGGCGGGCTGGGACGTCTCCCTCCCCGCGGGGCTCCGTTCCCGGCCCGGTGGGCGCATGGAGGCCGTGTATCCGTCGGTCCCGGCGGCGGGGGAAGGCGGGCAGCGCCTGCCGGCCGGAGGAGTGCGACGCCACAGGAAAGTTTCCCGGACGGGCGGGCAGCCGCGCCGGGCTGCGCCGAGGATCCGGCCTCCTCGGCCCCCTTTCCTTTCTTCTTTCTTTCCGTTCCCTACTTTCGACTTGGTTTGAGCTGAAACCGGGGGCTTTCTTGAGGAGCGCCTTGTAGTATGCCCCCGGTTGATGCTAGTGTAGGTAAAAGATGTAAAGGCAAAAAGAAAGGAGAGAAAATAAGATAAAATTATACCTCATGTAATACCTGTTCAGTAAAGTGTATCCCGGGTTGTCTGGGGAAGAAAATAATTTATAAGTCTTTTCATCGTGTTTTTAATTAAAAATGTGCCCAAACTAAGAGATAGCCCTTGCAGGCAGGCAGGGCACTGCGGCCCACCTCAGATAAAGTTGTCAGGTCGGGATTCAGGTTTGAAATTCAGGTCTGACCTGCGACTGGATAATCGTTGAGTGCCTTTCGACTCTGGCTGGTATGTTAACATCTCCCACAGTTGGGTTTTTTTTCTTGCAATTAATGTGGCCCTTTGAATGTATCAGGGTTATTCCCTGAGTTCAATGTAGTGTTTAACTCAGAGCTGTCTTGTTACTTTGTTACTTTAAAACTTGAATGCCGACTGAAGTTCGGTGAGAATTTAAAGCTCTCTCTTGCTGAACCGCATTTTTTCCCCTGCCTGTGAAGCGGTATTTGTTGCTGAGGAACATATTGCTACTGTTGCAGCAGCTCAACCTGGGAGAATTAGTCTGCTCTTTCACCAGACTTCGTAGTGGCCTTCATAAAAACGAATTTTCATGGCCAACCGCGGGTGGTTTGTACCATCGGGAGTTTAGACTAGTAACTTAATATGGAGGAATTAGAAAGGGCTTGCTGGGTAGAAGCTCATGAAGAATTTGTGTTTGAAAGTACTTGTTTTGCCACTGCTTTTTAGGAATCTGAAGCAGTCAGTGCCATGCAGGTGATGTTAACAGTACTGTGTTTTCGGTTTTAGGATTATAAGTTCTGAAGTAAAATAATGCTGTCGCTTCTTAGAAATACTGATTTCACAACTCTGGAAATTGAAATCCTCTGTCTGGCTCGAGTCAATTTGAGCAGTTAGCAAATAGCTTTGTCTTTGTGACTGACTTGCTTCTGGAGACATTGACAGAAGATGTCACTTTTGGGATCAGTGAATAAGTGTAGAGATAGAAGGCACCTGTACCATGAAGATCAAGACTGTAATTAGCAAATATATTTGTATAGGCCATGAAATAGACACAGACTCCTTATGTTGTTAGCTCTCATTGCCATTGTTCTGTCATTGCAACATTAGCTGTTGTATTGGACTTCTATCAGGTGACATTTCTGATTGTGCTATAGTGATATACAGAATCTCTCTTGCTTCCCCCCCCAAAATCAGCAGCAAAGTTACTCCTTGATTGTCTTGGTAATCCTTGCTACCAAATTTATGATAAATTTTAAACATCAGTCTTTGGCTTGTTACTGCAGTGGAAAGGGAACTTATTTTCTTCCCTTCCTCTCTTCTGTAGTTTCCTGGCTAGTTGTATGGCAGTGTAAGGAGAGGTATTTGCTTTCCTATGTGTCACCTCACATCTACAGTCAGCTAAGAAGAGGGACAAGGTCAGTGGCATCTGCTTCTTTTCCAGATTTGTTTTGGGCTTTTTTTGTACCTTGTGTTGCTGTTGGTACTTTAGTCCTTTGTGGTGCTCATGTCTTTCCTTGGTAGAAAATATAAGCTAGTAATTCCAAAAGTGATGCCCAGATAGCTTTGCTTGCTGATCATGGTCTTGAACAGCAGCAAAACTACCTTGTGTATCTGTGTTTTTCATGCTTCTTGAGCATAAAAGCTGCTTCCAGACTCACGGAGACAGATGCTGTATCAATTTACTTGCTGCAGGTTTGAGATCAAAACCAAGGCATCTTTGAGTCCGAAGTGTGTGTTCTAGAAAATATTTCTTGTTTTCATCAAGGCACTGATGGTTTCCAAGCCATGGGTGTTCCCCCCACACCCTGCTCTGCATTTTGAGGAAGCAGGATTACTGGTGGGGATTTGTTAGAGGTATTTGGAGGAGTTTTTAGGTAGCTGAAAACTGCCTGTGAGATCAGATGCTACTGTATTTTGGTTAGTTTAGTCAGACCTGGGATAAGGTGCTGGGTGTTTGTCCCTGGGCACCCTACTCCCCTGAAGTAAGTCATCTGGTGTACTGAAGAGGCAGAGAGTTGAGGAGCTCTGCAGGATAGCTGCTTTCCTCTCTCTCTGAAATAATAAACTTAAAGGCAATACACTTTATCATTGTGTGTACTAGATATACAGGAGCATTGTGGGACAGTAGTTTCCAATGAGTGAAAGTCAGGAACCCTTCCTGACTTTCCTGGAGTGGAAGCCCTTCGAGAGAACTGGATAGTATTTGTAATGTGGGAAATAGTGTTGTTTCTTCCTTGTAAAGCATGGAAGTGTGGCCTGTACTATTTGTTTAATCCATGCACAGTTGTTCAGTCTTCTGAAGAAAGTACGACATGAAATCCTGAGGACTTATACCTTTCCAAAAATGACTTTTCCATTTGTTTTGCTTTGCAAATTTATGAGTCTTGGCCCTGGAATCCTAAGCTCATTTCTGTTTAAATTTTTCTTGCAGATTCAATTAGGCCCATTAGTTTCCTCATAATAATGTAGTTGTCGGTGCTCTGCCCAATTAAACCATTGCTCTGTTCAGTAGTGGGTAAAGTAATTCTTTCAAGTGTTGTTTTTTTTTTTTATTTCTTGGAGTAATCTTTTTTCTCCATCGTAAGGATTCTTAATTGTTTCATAAATGCTAATGAAATGAGTAAATTGGAAATGCCTCAAAATATGAAATATATATTTTTATATTCCATTAAATATATGTGACACAACAAATGAACTTGTTTCTCACTGTTAATGAAGTGAGTTCATATTTTAAACCCAGCATAAATAACTGTGTGCAGTGAGGTGGTTTGGCAGTGTGTATTTTTAAACTTTAATAGAATATTGTAAATTTCAAGAATTCAGGTGCAGAGAAATAAATCTTGATTAGAGAAGAGCAACCCATTGCATTTTAAATTTCTGCAGCTATGCACAATAACCTGATGTCAGTGAAGTTTTAGAAGTGCTCATGCTAAGAAAAACATCTATTACAGTAGAAGCTCAGGCATGCTGGTGTAGCCAGTGTTTGTTCAAACTCATAGAAACAAACTTCGTGGCTTAGAGGTTTTTTCCCTGTGTAGGTTTGTTTGGCTGGTTTTGGTCCTAATCTTGTTAACGAGATATTAATATGGTGATGTGTAACTAATATTGACTATTCTGTGAAGCAGATGGTGGGTTCTATATGCTGGGACTCCTGGTAGATAACCTTTATTCTCAAAAGTGTTGATTTTGCCTTAACAGTTGTGGCAGAATAAAGATGCAAAATAAAATGCAGTACAGGTGTGTTTTTAATCTGGGCCGAAGAAACTCGATCCAGTTTTCCTCAACTCATCTACTGTCTGCAGAGTACACACAACTGTAGAAATAGATGTGAAAATAGGTAGCAATATACACCACAGATATTAGCTGAAAATTTATTAGACAAAACTGGTATATTTAGTATGTTTACAAAATTTGGGAGTAACCTTCTTAGGCAACCTACTTTTCTAAATGAAATATGAACTTTGTTTTCAAGAAGATTTTTAATTAAAAATAAAAATAGTTAAGTGATAACCCATTACTATTGTGTTTCAGCAGGTTGCGTTGTTTTGATAGGTAAGGCACTTTCTCCTCTCTCACTTCAGCAAGTATCGTAATGTGCAGTCCTTGGAAGTGATGTGGATAATGTTTGCTGTGCTAGGGTGGGACTGTTTAGTCAAAATGGATCAGTAACCAAAAATAAGAGAGCAGACCTTTAGAGTATTACTACTTTACTAGAAAAAAAAATGATTTTTAGCCTTCTGAGCCATTTAAAGACTCTGAGTTCTAGAAATGAGCAGAGTGTATGTGAAGGCCTTTATAAGGAAAAGGAGCAGGAGTGTGAAAGCAGATACCAAAGTTAAGCGAGAGGCTAGAGGCTGCAGACACTCTTCCTGATGCTGGGTCATGTCCTCTTATAGTGTGTGGAGCCACTTATAGCTGAATGCTGTCTCTCAGCTGTCTTTCCCTACAGGTTACACTGGATCAGCTCCACGCAAATATGGAAGAGCTGTCAGACCCAGGAGGAGGGTTAGCAAAGCAGGTGCTTACTGGTGAGGTTCTGGGTTCTGCTAGCAGAGCAGCATTTTAAGAAAAAAAAAGAAGAAAAAGCTTTTTATTAAGGATTAAAGTAAGTTGTTAAAATAGTCAGTTTATCTTCTGATTTAACTGTACTGTTCTTTTATATTATTCAAAAACAGTCATTAAGCACTGTTTCAGAACATTTCCTCCAAAATGACGATAGATCCTTGCAGGGTGGGAAGGTTTAGAAAGGAATGGTGGTGTTCATTAAACATACAAACTGTAAATTTAAGTATATCAGGATTTTCTAATTTGTCCTTGTGAAATTTAAGTTGGCTGAAATAATAATTTTTGTATACTGATTAAGGTTTTGGTTAACTATATAGTAAAATAAAGCAGCTCATGGGTAGGCCTTTCACACGTTTGAGAGAGAAGAGAAACACAAAATCCTGTTAAAACTTATGCTACACATGGAGAGTTAAATCGGTGCATTACTCTGAATTTTAGGGCATTCTGGACTAGTAAAACTGTTTCAAGGAACAGCAATAAACCTTCTGCTTAGCAAATACTGGCACTGATACCAGAGGAGTGGAGTCCCAAGCATCGATCGGACTGATCTCTTGGTTTCAATCCATTAGGAACACCCTCAGCATAGCATGGCTGGAAGGTTTCTCCTTCCTGTTCTTAGAATAGCACTATATTCATCACACTTGTTTTCTCCCACATCCGCTGTGTGTCAGACTTGGCTCCCAGAGCCATCCTGGGCTACCGCTATTCCAAGGAAGTCAGGTTCTTAGTTGTCATCTGAAGCATCATTAGGATGTTAACAAGGAAAGTATTTTTCAACCTCTTAATGCAAAAGGAAAGATACGTGGCTGTATGATATGTTCTTGGGCTGAATTTTGATAGCTGTCATGACAACAAATCGTGCGTTCGTTTCCTTGAATGGATGGTGTCCCTCCAGACACACATATAGTGTTATCAAATTTGACAGATCTTGAAAGATGACATGTCAAGGATTCTGGATTCCACCACAGGAGACTTGGGCGGCTGCAAATGTGTGCTGCCACCTGGCTTAGCAAAACTTCCTGTAAGCTTTTTCTTGGTGTAGAGGTTTGTTTTTTATTTTTACAACTGCAATTCTGGGTTTTGTTTGTTTTGTTTTAAATAATTTAGTGTTTGTTGAAAATGTAATTGGTAGCTTCAGATTGAAAGCATTTTTTTCTGGGTGAGTAGATGAAAAAATAATAGGTAGTTGGACTTCATCCAGTCACTCTAAAGATGTGTATGCTTCAGATGCTTTCAGTGTTTTTAGAAAGTACTTCATCAAAACCAGAAGGACAAGTATTGAGTATTTTTTTAGGTCGGAAGTGGGCACTTTATTCACTGATCTTTGGTTTTGTGTCAGTGCTGTCAGTCAGTGATGGTGCAAACACCATCCTCTGGAGTGCAGGGATGGGACCTGGCACCTGTGTAAATGGGCTGTGAGCAGGGGCAGTGAGTGGCACAGCTGGTTTGTTTGGCTTATTTTTAGCCTTGGCTGATGTTTATTTGTAAAGTTGCAGTTTCAGTTGGACAGCTGTTTCTGGTTTAACCAGACTGCACAAATATTGTAAAGTTCGATTAAAAACCTGTAAATACTGATTTTTGCATGTTTTGTATGGGAATGCTATCCTGGCTCCTTCAGGATCTAAACCTCTGGTAACACATTGACTCAGATGATCTGCAAACAGCAGTTTTATGAGTGCTGGTGTATTTCTTTATTTGTTTTGCACTGTGAATTGTTTTTGTTAGCAATTACTATCTGGCTGTACCTGTAACATAAGTGAATTGAAAATTGGTACCATCTAGGAGATGGAAAAAGGTGCTATGTCCGTATTTTTCATTAGTCTTTCCTACCAGAACTCCTTGAAATCCTGGGGATGTAGCAACTTTGGAAACCAGAGTTAAAGTTTTGTGTTTTTTTTCCAGTGAGTGTTGAAATTTTGTAAAAGTCTCTGCTATTTTTGCAGCTTTGTGGTTTTAATTAAGAATTGTTTTTGTTTTAGTCATAAAAGAAATTGGCTACAGTATATCTTACTTAAATGTGTTTTCTTTTAATCATTGCATGTTGAATACAAAAAATATGTAGATGACATTTATAAGTATAAAGACATATATTTTTTACATCAAAAAAGAGTGTAAGCCGTTTAGAGTACAAACATATTGAGCTTCACCTTTCCTGTCTTTCAGAAAAAGATTAAAAGGAAAACTGATGATCAGTCTCCTTCCTTTACATTTTCAGGTATGTAGGCAGTCTTTCTGCTAATGCTGCAGGGATAATATAGAAATAATTATGTTGTGGGCTATTCATAAATTCACACTGTTTTGAATTCCATTTAATTCAAATAGAGAAAGAAATTAATGCTAGTATCCCAAATAATTAATGCTATAATACAGGATCTGCCTTCCACTTGACATTGAATGACTTATGTTCTGTTACATCAGAAGACTTAAATCATTTTGAGCATTCAATATTAAAATTCTAGTTCATGAATATTAGATATTTAATCAGCTAGCTCAGTAAGGACTGAGTGGATTGTATTGGGTTTAAACAGTGGTAATAATAAAGCTTGTGTTTAGCACAAGTATCAAAATATGATACGTCATTTTTATGAGCTTTGAGGCTCTTAAGGAATGTGTGGGGAACTGTAACAAACTGAAATGTTATAGACCTCCTATGACAGAAAACTATTAAAGCCTGTGTAATATCCTGATTGAAGCAATGTGTGTCTTCTGCCAGTAGTCCTATCTGGTAGTAGTGGTGGTTGTATTCCTTTGAGATCTTTTCTGGTTTTGCTGACCAGAGGTCCTGGATGTTTATTTAGTTCAGATATTCCTTTTGCCTCTCTGGAAAATAAGGAAGATGCAATGTCATGACTTTGTCGAAATGTTTATTCTTTGATTTGTATCCTAACTTTTCCTACTGTTGCTGTGGCCCTGTGTACTGCTAGTAGTCCTATTGGAATGTATGCCTCTTATTTACAAAACACAAAGCAGAGCCATAAATATGTCTTTTTCAAGACAAGAACCACAATTACGTTGCAGGTCAACTCTTTTTTAGCTATACATTCTTTAACTTGTCATGGCATGTATGTTAAATTACATGTTGAACTTCTGCCTGCAGTGTCACATAGCCATCTTATTTTTACAGGCAGGCTTTACACCTATACATTGTATATAACATCACTCTATCATCAGTCCCATGAAGTCAGCGGGACTGCTAGTAATTTAGCTTTGTTTAATGAATGATAGTACTGAGATGTTAAAGACCAGGAGTGGATCAGGCAGTGATTGACATAATGCCTGCTAAAGCTGATGGAAAGAGGAAGTTAGTTCCTCATGGGGAAAACAAGGGATGATTTAGTTTGATTTTTAATTTTAAAATATGAAAACCTAGAATTTAAAACAGGAAACCAGACTCTATGAAAGCAAACAAAGGAAAAATTAAAATGGGACGCAAGAAAAGCCCTTAAATGCATAAAGGGTGATTATGTCTCTTTTGGAGGAATCAGGGTTTGAAGATAAGCATATTAATGCAGATCACTGAAATAAACAATTTTTAACATAACACTTCCTTCCTCCTCCCATGTTTTAGCTATAAGACATTGTTTAATGGTGCAACTAGACTTAGTTTCAGTCTTCTGTGGTAAAAGTCTTTTCAGGTTGTCCTTGTGATTTATCTGTTCTTTGATATTTCTTTTTCTTCTTTCCAGACAGATAATTTTAGCAGTTAAGTAGTTGGTTGTTCAGATTCCTTTGAGATAATATAAGTAACATACTTGTGGTTAAAAGATACATACATAACTGTGATCTGAATTAATGGACATTGCCTTACTCTTCTGTAATGATGGCATACATACTGTTACTAAGTATACATAGCATTAGAAGCAGCTCGGTATTCAGTAGATTATACTGTGCTTGCTAAGCAGGTAGCAAAATTTTAAGTGTTTTGCTCTTCAGAGATAGCAGTCCTGAGTCTGTTGTCAGTGAATCATGAATGCAAGTGAATCAAGGTAGAGTTATTAAAGAAAAGATAATTTTACTGATGGTTCAGGCAGAGTACCTGTTGCTGTATTAGCAAAACACTTTATTTGCAGAAAAACCTAGGAGTTGTCTCTGTGTATATAGGCTATAGATCAGCAAGATAATCATCAACTAAGTTGTGATGGTAAACCCTTTTTCTAGTTGTTTGTGTAGATAACAGCTTGGTATTGCTAATTCCAGGTGCGTTTGGCAGTTTAGAAATTGTTTTTCAGTGCATGAACTGAAAGTGTTTGGCAAAGCAGTTGGTAAGGAAGAGCAATGAGGGAACGGCTGCATGTCTTGCAGGTCTGTGCTCTGCAGCCGCAAGGGGAGGTGTTGGTAAAAGGGCAGGGGTCATAAACTGTGAGCTGCTCTGAACCCAAGGAAACAAAATGCAGTATCAAACAGCTTCAGTCTTGTCCACTGGTCAGCTCTCATCCTACGCTGGTGTGTGTGTGTGTGTAAATGGGGTATTGCATTTCCAGCCTCAAATCTCAGGCAGAGCCATTCTGCCTGCAGATGAGCCTATGCTGTGTCTGCCTGAGTAGTGCTGGCAGCTGAAAGTCGTGACCATGACCTCCCTCTGCCTGCTTGCTGCCCACCTCACTGGCAGCAGCCCTTGGCTCTTGTTTCTACCCCATTTTCCTGGGACAAGCTTTTTGAACGTAAAGGATATGCCCAGTGTGCAAGATGCCATGCCTGGTGTTCAGCAGCCAGATTTTAATGAGTTGTTTATCTTGCTGGTACTATCGTTCTAAAATTGTGGTGCCTACTAGATGTAAGAAAACTCCAACAAAGCCAACACCCCAAAACCCCAACAACAATCAAAATCCCAAACCCCAAGAAGAATATTTGCACCTCGTATCAATGTAATTCATAGTTTTTGTGGTTGTGTAGATGCCACTTCATGTTTTCTTAGGGAAATACCATTTAATTTTTCAAAGTTTATAAATATTTGATCTTCATTTTAGAAAAAACAAACTTTATTTGGTGCATACTTTAGTTGCTGTTACCCAAACAGAAGGTGATAAGCTCTGCTTTGGGGCTGTGTTAGTCTTTTCCCTCCTCCTTTTCCATTTTGTAGTGTTTTGTGCATAGTTAAGATTGGGAATGGTCTTGATTGTGAGTTTGTTTTGGAGATGCCTGTAATCCATTCATATAGCAGAAATATTTCATAAAATAAAAAAGTCATGAGCAAAAGTAAAAACCCCTGTATCCTGTCTAGCATGATTATACTCATTTGGGAATAAAATGGGCAAGATTTCACTGAAACACTGCATTTAAAAGTGATCAAAAATACAATTAATGAGGTTTCTGAAATTATCCACACTTTTGAAGCCCTGCACATATTTCTATATAATTATTTTAAACTTTTTTCTTCCATGAATATTTTCTGGCATTGAATTAGGGTATTGGGGGTGACTTCCACATATTTCTGTCAATAAGTGTCTTTCACTAGATAAGAAGAAGCATTTTTACATGGAGAAAAGTCATGAGTGAATGTTTTATGGTTTGGATTTTGGTTTTTTTTGGGTTGTTTTTTTTTTTTTTGGTATTGTTTTCAGTGCAGTTGTTTTAAAATATTGTACATTTATGGAAGGCTAAAATAAATGTGTGTAGCCATCCTGTGAAGTCTTTATGTTCCTGCAGCTGCTGTGTCAGAGTGATGATCATATGTTGTCTTGAATCACACAGCCCCTTGTTCTAATCCCTCTTTGAAAGCATCTGAATCCACCTCCTTCCCGCCCATCTCCCTCCTGCTCCCTTTGCATTACTAGGGGAGCACTGGTCATTGCCTTAGAAATATACTTTTTCTGATTAATTTACTTTTTCCAAGCTACTTAGAGGCTGTCAGGTAGCTGAAAAGCATCCAGCTGCTGGATTATGAAGCCCCTTATCTAACAGTCTGCTGTTTAAGTTGCTGTAGAGGCTATTACTCATGTATTCTTCCTGCAGAAAGAATCTTTCCATGAAATTAACAGCTATGAATGGGATTTGAATGAAGATATTTTCGTTATTGTTTTGTTGGCTAAGCATGTTGTCGCACACCAGTCACAGAAATGAGGTTTTCTGCTTCCTTTATCTGGCCAGGCTGGGAGTAAGCACTTGATGCATTACAGGTGGTTCTGTGGAATATTGTATTTTTGGTTTTGTGCTACATACATATATGCCCCCAACCTGGTATTTGGGAATGGTTTGTGAAATCTGAACTGAATTTATGACTGCTGCTGTGGTCCAAATTGGGGTAGGATTCACCAGTGTGAACTTGCTTTTGACTAAAATGAGTTGTGTAAAAATAACACTATACTCTTGTTTGCTATACAGCATCTTTCTCTTGCTTGTCCACTCTTTGTCATGGGTGAGGGGGAGCTGCTGTAGTGAGAATTGTGTGCTGAGGTCCAGTGCTGGATCTCAGTGTGATAGGGCATTGAGGGAATGGCAAAGCAGCATCACTTTAGTTTTGCTCTTTTCCATTCTCTTTTTAAAAAAGCAATTTCTTTTGGCCATACTTCTAAGATTGTTTTTTAAAGTTGATTTTTTTGTGCCTACCAGCTTTTGCTGCAAAGTGGACACAGTGCAGGTTGCTGAGTCCTTGACCCTTGTAGTCAACAATTTATATATCTTCAGCTTGTTTAGCTTCATACCAAGAAGCAGTAGAGAAGTGATTTTTGTGTGAAATCACTAGGTGAATGAACTTGTTCACAAAGGAATGGCTTTAATTTTTCTTTGGTATGTCTAATTTTTTATCATTAAGTGTGGACTTACAGAATGTGCTCAGTTGAGGTTGATCACTGGTGTGTGAAATGACCAAATTATAACAACGGAGAGTTTTCTGAGGTGGGTAATATATTTTCATATGTAGCTTCCAGCAATGAGTTTAATACACTGAAGGACACATTTTCAGTGCTTCTGTTATTGAAATGTAGTGCTCTGATCGTTTTTCTGCTGAACTTCAATTTAGAGCTTCATCTGGAAAACATCCAAGAAAAAGCCAGCATCAAAGGACAATAATAAGAATTGTGTCTGAATGCAGGAAGATCTTTAAGTATAAAATTAAAATATGCATCAAGGGTTGAAAAAGTGCATTGAGCTCCTTAAAGGCTAAATCTGTAAGACAGGAAAATAGCTTTACTGGCATGTACCTTGATGTTGTAACCATTTGCTGACCGTGGGTACGGGCAGTAAAGTTTTACGCTCTTACTGTGCGATTTCCCATCGTGAATCTTTTGGCTTTGCTTCAGCTAAAGAATTGTTGCAATTTTATTGATAGATCCCCAAGGATTATATTACCACCTGCAGAGCTTCGGTTTAGTCCTCTGCTCCACTTCAAAGCCACCAGGTGAACCCTTCCAAATGTTTAATCAACTGAGTTATGATACTCAAGGCACTTATGAATTTGTTTAGTTAACTTTTCCAAGGCTTGGATTTGGGACTTGGCAAGAAAAGCACGTATGTGAAGAAGAAAATTGTGATTAAAAGTGTGTTCACAGCTGAGAATCAGTTCTGTCTCTTTAGCATTTTAGTTGTCACAGTGTGAGACCTGCTACTCCTGTCTGTCTAGAACAGTTAGTTGCCAGTGTAGTTATAGCCATGGGAGAGCAGCAGAGTGTGTGCAGCTTCAGTAGCTGACAACTTTTCTTTTTTCTAGACCTACAATTAAGAATATGGTAAAAGTTGAATTTCAAACTGGTTTGATTGTAAGAATAATTAAAGGAAATTCTTCTTTAGTTATCCAGGATTACTTCCATGTGTCGCGCTGACATCATTGACTCATTTAGGCTTCCTGTTGTGGGATTTTCCTTTCTTTGCAGTAGGGCTGGGCCTGTCAAACACCGGGCTAGGGTTCTGGAATTGTTCCGGCAGTATCAGCAGGTGGTTTCCATGTATCCTGCAAAACATGTAGATAATTCTGTAAAGTGCAGCTTTTCTGAGATTTTTGTTTGGGTTTATTCTGCGTCTCAGTGAATATTAAAATGTTCAGGAAATTTAGCATACTTTATTTGTCTGCTGGGCGCAGTAAAATTTTGCAGCAGCATGTGAAAGCAGCCTTTCCTCCCACCCACAAGCTCAGTATACCTAAAAAGCCCAGTTATTGGCTGGGTGGGAGAGTTCTGCTCATCAACTTAAATCTTAGCAGACACAGGGATTTTCTTCACCTCTTTTATTACAGGGGACTCTCCAGCTTGCTTTAGTTTCTACATTTTCTTTCCAACTCAGCCCACACATTTTTCTTGCTTTTCTAGGAATAGCTTCTCTAGATGGCAACGCTGGCGGCTGGCAGCTCTATGCTTGTTATGCCTGGAATAAAAAACCCTGGCTTTCTGAAAGCCCACTGCCTTGAGCAGATACACTGTCATTATTAGGAGATTTGAGTGGCAGATCTTGTGGTAGTCCTTCTCTTCATTGCTGAAACACTCATAGGCTGGGGCAGCCGGATGGATCGTGGTCTTGGATAAAGATGATTGATTAGTGTATTGGAACAATGTCTGTGCTATGTCAGATGTCCCAGATGATGCTGCCATAAGTTGGTTTAGGTGCTTGCAAATATTCTCTCCTAGTTAGGGTGGAAATGCTCTTGATTTCCTTCCTTATGCTTAGAAACCTTGCAGTAGGGCTGGATTAAACAGATAATAGAATCACCTATACCTCCTTGTTGTCTTTCCAGTTGCCACCCCATGTTGGATACATGGTATATATACACTGTGTCCAAAACAAATTTTACTTGGAACATGGGCATAGGAAGCTGCTCACTTTAGGATCCACCACTTTGGAGTAAGTGTTTGGGTTTTTTTTTTTTCCCTTGAGTTTGTGTGTTTGAAAACAAAGTACCATCCCCAGAACAGTTCTTGTCAACAGTTACTACTTGCTTTTAATTTTCATCCTTGGGGTAAAAAGATGTGCTCTACGATAACTTAGTTTCAGGAGGCAACGTAAGGAGAAAAGAGAGGAAGGTAAAGCTAAGCATGCGGGCAAAAAGGTGGGTGACTGTTTATATGTATTTGTGTTGGAAAATACCATGATCTGTGATTCCAGCCTTGAAAGAAAAAAAAGCGAGAAGGAAAGTTGTTCTGGTCATGTAATGCCATTTGATTCCTGCTTGCTAATCTGCATTTTCTTTCTTAAAGAAAGTGATCCTTTTTCTTTCTTAAAGAAATTAAAAGGATCATTTTATCACAGATTGCAAATAGTGGCGAGTACACATCCCTGGAACGTAGCAATTGTAGTGTTTGTTACCTACAGCATGGGACTTGCTCATTTTAGAAACAGCAAGATGTTTTGCTCAGCTCTGCCAATTTAGTTAGGTTTTTGTTGGGTTTTTTTTTAAATCTCACTTGGATTTCTGAGTTTGGAGACTGTACAATTATTTCAGCCCTCAGGAGAGCCTTTCTTGGTTTTCATATTTAAAAAAAAACACCCCGTTTGCTAATTGTTCTGTTATTTTTTTGAATGTTGCTTCATAATATGCACCATTAAACTTTGTATGCAGGAATGGGAAGAAGTTGTTTCTTCTTCAGTTGGTTCACACTGAAATAGCCATAAAACTCTTTATCCTGATTCTCCACTGTTTTGTAGCTTGTAAATCATTTGCTTTGTGCTTTGTGCTCCAAGTGTATTTGTGTAATTCTAGTATTGATGTTGATATATTATTTCTACTTCAGGCTCACTTAAGGCAGGTGTAAATAACTTTACAGAGTTGCAAAACAGTAGGGAAATAAGTCTCCACAAGCTAAGGCATCAGTTTTATTTTCTGGGGCAAATGAAGAGGTTCTTTGAAGCCTGATCAAAGCCCAGGCTCTCCAGTTGTGCGTAGTATAAAGTTGGTGGTGTTTAAACAGAATCTGTTGGCTTCAGGAGTTTTGTTTTTAATTTTTTTTTTTTTTTTTCATTGGGGCTTTATATCTCTGGAACCCATATTCAACATATTTCTGGAAATGACAAATGCACTGCCATATGGCATGCCAGATTTCAAGCCACTCTGAGGTACATGTGTGAATTTTAGAGTGCCTGGAAGAAATGAATGAAAACCACATTCTCAATTTTATCTATTGCTAAGCTCTGTAGGCAGAGGAGGGGGAAGGCTTTGAAGTAAATTCTGCTGGAGGGATCGCATGCTCATTTCCGAGCTGCTGTCCTAATGCAGTAAAGTGTAGACATAATTTATGTCTCAAAATACGCACTAATTTCAGCAGGACTGCAGTTTATGTGCTGCTGTGTTATTCTAGGAGATGCTAAGAAATACTGAGCACCCTTTTGCTACTGGCAATGCTGTTACTGGTTGCAGTCCTTCATTTCCAACCCTTTTTGTACCTAAACCTCTCTTTCAAGCTTTAATGCCTGAACTTAATTCTTAGGTATTGTTGAGCTGTTATTTTTATATATGCTGTGTCTCTTTAAAAGGTTCTGTATTGATTGTTCCTCATGAGTAGATTACTTAAGCTTTTGTTGGTTAGTAGAAGCTGAGGAAGCATTACTGGAGATGTTTGTACCAGGGTTATTTTTAATCCTGGAGACTCTATGAAAACTTTTTAAATGCAGTAAAGATGTTTGGGGAATTTGCTTCAGGTTTTTTTTAGAAAAAGCCATATCCTTCTGAAAGGCAAACTGCTAAGGTAGTTCTTGATCAAGATTAGGTGTGTTCATGTAAGTTTACACAAACTCTGTATTTTCTTCAGATTTAAAGACAATGAATTATTTTTCTTACGTAGAAAGAGGGGAAAAAACCCCTTATGAAATGGACAATTTGAGTGATTATTTTGCCACAGTTTTTGCTTATTTGGTAGAATTTGTTAAAATTAATTGTGTCTTCCTGTAGCAGTAAGAGGGACTTCACAGGGGAAATCATGTTCATCTACTAAATCCTTTCCCCAGATTTTTCTTTTATAAAGTGTTGTATTTTGGTACAGTAACTGTTCCTAACTGCTTCCAACCCACAGCCCTTATGCTCTTTGATTTGTATGAAACCCCAAGGCTTTCAATAATGTTATGAGTTTCCCCCATGTTAGATCATCTCAATGGTTCAGTTTAACTTGCCATGTGTCAGTTAATTGCTGTTTCTGACCTTGAGTGAAAGTGTATGTTAGTTGCAAGAAAAATGTGACGGTGAAGAGATGGTATTCAGTGATGTAAAGCAGCAGTTTTACATGTGTTTATAATTACTGAAACTCTGATGTTCTTAGTCACACAGCCTTCTGGTGGAAAATTGTTTTTCTACATGCTGGAAAATACCAATTCATTAGGCCTATGTTAATTAATAAATCAGTTTGACAAGGATGTATCTTCTGGTGAGGGGCAAGAAGCAGGAAACTGACTCTTGCTGGCAGCAGGCAGGAGGGTCAGGAACTGCACTTGGGATACACACATTTGTGTTCCTGCTATGGACCACAGGGAAGCAACTCCTGTTTAGAGGTCATGGTCAAGAGCATGAACAGACACAGGGTGTGAGGTTCCTGATGCTGAGAATGTGTCCTTTTGTGGGGCGTAATAGGTAACTGTCTGAAAATCCAGAGAGTTCTAGGAAGGGAAAATTGTATCCTTCCTTTCTCTCTGAATGGCTTCAGTTTTTATTATTGTGAAATCCATCTTCAAATGATCTTACTCTTTCGAGATGAAGGATATTTCTCTTAATACATAATCTCAGTTCATCCCTGTGCTCCACTTAAAGACTTCTGGAGTATAAATAAAATCCTCCCAAAATAGTAAGAATTTGTTCCTTGCTCTTGAAATTCTGTAGCATGCTATGTAGCATTAAACATGTACTGAGCGTATTGTTTACTTGTGATCAAGAATTTGGCATTTCTGAAATGCAACTTCTGTTTTTTTTTGGTGGGAATAAAAGAAAAGGCACAGCTTTACCTCTGTTACACACAGTACAATTTTTAAGCCTAGTCTTCTGTGTCAGAATGGTAATACACTTCTCAAATTTCTATCTGTATAGAAACTGGACTCGTTTTGAAATAGTTTAAGAGGAGTATTAGTACATTGTGAATTTGTTAGTTCGGCCTCATTCTTCATCTCGTTGATTGAAAACTCTTCTCCCCCTTTTTCTAGAAATACTGTGTGTATTCGTATCTTGAAAGAAACTTTGGAAAGAAACTTTGAAAAATCCCCAAATATAGTCAGACATCTGAAGAATCCCTGTATACTGAGTGTCTTTGACTTGGATCAGAATTAACAAGCCTCCACTGTTCTTCCACTTCTCAAAGACTGTCTTGAATTCATTAATACTTATTTTATCTTTAAGGATTAGAGTTTAAGCTGTCAAGTACAAAATACTTACTGTAGATGGTCTGCGTTGCCTTTATTGTTTATAATTTTCCTTAAATTTATTATCTCCAAAATGTGTTTCAAAAAGGATGTCTGCACCTAGGCTATCACCAGCCAACCCTTTCTTTTTTTGTCAAATTGTTCTGAATACTTTAAAATGTCTGTTCTAATTAATGGTTGGTTGTTACCAGCTTAATTAAGAAAACTAAACTCTGCACAGCTCTTCTGTGTGTATTTTTCCTCCCCAGTCTGTGTAGGGAATTGCTAATTGCATAAAGTCTTTCTGCATCTTGTTCAATGTTGTTCCTCTTACATTATGGCTGCTCTTGTCCTGTTTCTTCCTCTGCTTTTGCACTGCTTGACCTTCTCATGTGAGTTATCACGCCAGCCTCCCACTCTGTATTGTACACAAGGTGTAAAGCCTTTAACAGCCACTTACTAGCAGACTGCATCTGCTACCCAAGCTCTCGTTTTGAAGACACCAGTGAGGAGCAGTTTGGCAGATCTCTCTGCAATAAAATTAAGCTATGATTGCATGCTTTAATCTAAGTATCACAGGTAATGGCAGTAATGAAGATGTGATAGCATGGTCTAGCAACCAGGGTGTATCCCTGCTGGATTTGTACTCTCCTTTAAGTGTTAGTACTGCCTGGAGAAGCCCTGTATACCAGAAGCAGAAGTCATGCTGCCCTCGGGCCATCAATTTACACATACTTTTAGTTCTGCAAGTTTTCTTTGAAACCATGGATGTGTGGGGGTTGGCTTTGTTTTGTGTTGTTTGGGTTTTTTTTTTTTTTTTTTCAGTGAAGAATTGTTTCCTAACACTTGGCAGTAATTAGCCTGAGTCAGTGGGGGAAATCCTGCCCTGCTGAGAATTGCAGAAGTCTTGTGGTTGATTTGTGAGGACCCCAACAGTCTCATTCCGTTTTTCAGTCAAGATTTTGCATAGGTACACAAGATGCCTTCTGAGTGTGTGGATGTGTGTGTATTAGTCTGATGGCTCATTCTTTAACATCATAAATTTCACTGAGTAATATGTGCCAAGAATGTTTTGAAGTTGGTATTTATGTTGGATTATCTACTCTTCTGCTTGCCAGTTGTAACTGTTCTTCCAGTAGCAGGTCCAGGCAGTATTCCTACCTCTGCTTCAGGGGGAGCACTGATAGGAAAGAGAAGTTTTTTGCCTGTGGACATATTAAGAGGCTGGAAGAAGAAACAATGCCTCCTTCCTTTACAGTGGTCCTTTCTTCAAGACTCTGAAGCCTTATTCGAGCAGGAGGCGTTTTCACTTGGTGACAGCTTTGAGCTTGGTTCTCAGACCCAGTGTGTTCATTTGAAGCTCCCGTCAGGTTATATTCTGCAGAAAAGGAATCATGTTTCTGTGGTGAAACCAACCAACTTTTTTAGGTGGCAAAGCTAAAACTCACTTCTGGAACAAACAGCAAAGTTTGTAACATTTGCAGTTCATAAGAGCAGTGGTTCAATAATTCTTTACTGATTAGTAATAGGCATAGAAACACGTCAGGGAATTTTGGTGGGTTTGCACTCCGGAGGGTTGCTTTTTTACCTGTCCTCTTTTCTTTTGCATCTCTCAAAGTGAGATAGTAATCTGTCTGTAATAAAAACAAGTATGCCTGAGTTGCTTGGTTACATGTTTTCCATATTTTGAATTGCTGAATATTGAATATTTCCATATTTTGAATATTGCTTCTTGAGATCATTATTGCCTGTCATCACAGAAAGGGTAAGGTAATTCTAGTTGAACAAGCAAGTTTGCATGTGTAAAGTTACTGTAAGTTAGTAAAATATAAGGTGGTAATAATTTTTTGGCAAAGGAATGAATTAGAATGTACCCTATGAGAGGGTACTAGATGATGCATCATTCTTTCTGTCTTTGATATTGCTTCACTGTGGTATGTTTATTTCTGTCTTTTGGACCATGTCCAGAATTTTAAATCCTGTTCATGCAGGATGTCTGTTCCTGGCCTGATTCATTTTTTGGGCTTTTTTTAATTATCTATTTTTTTTTTTTCTATCATACGTTGAATGTGCTAAGATCTTGAAGCTTCTTGCGCTCCTTTCTTAAGGTACCTAGTGCTTCTAAAAATACAGTAGCTATAATTTAAGCACTTGATATGTTTGTAGTCTGTGTTTAGGCTCTAGTTTTGAAAATTCTTGCTTTTTACTGGGAACTGTTACTTTATATTTGAGAAGAAGAAGGCCCTTGTGGCATCTGTGGTGTTGCTGATTTAAATAAAAGGTTGCTGTAGCCTGTTTTTCAAACACAAATTCTGTGCATGCTTTAGCAATTGACAGTGGGTTTCTGAGACTTACTCTGAGGTTTCATGGCAATAGGCTTTGTGTTCCAAAGCATGTGAGATGTTTATGCTCTGCTGCGGCTCGAGAGATATAACTTCCCCAGAGGATAAGTTCTTGTTATAGGATCTATATTTGCCATCATGGCAAACTTAAAGGAATGGTAAAATAAATTGAAAGCAAATATAATTAAAATCCTGCAGAAAGGAGATTGTTCTGCCTTCTTGAAAGTAAATTAGAGTTTTCAAAGTTATTTAAGCTTATAAGTACTATTTAGTGTTTTCAGTTCTTCATTACCTTTAAAAACAGAGAGATGGTACTTTTAGCTTAATTTTCAGGCAAACACATTTTGGTCACAAATCTGACATCTTCAAATTTTTGCAAGTGAAGCTCATGTTCCCTAAGGTCTGTTGTATTGCTCAAAGTTGCCGGCAGAATGAGTTGAGGGTCTGTGGTCTGTGGCTTTTGTTGTTCCTTCATATGGCCTGCCCATAGTTTTAGGTGTCAAGTGAAGAAGAATGGGAAGAACTCAAACTGGAGCAAAAGTTAGGCAATGAAGTGAGGATGGCTTTTTAAAGAGTGTGCAGAAAAACCCCAGTGGAAATACACTAGAAAAGACCATGTGATTGAGTGATATGCATGGAGAAATGCCTCTGCCTTCTGCTTCCTTTTCTAGCAAAAAGAAAAAAAATCAATGTTACTGTCTTTATAAATCTCCTCTGCACAGAGAAAGCTCTGGCCCAGATCTTCCCATTCTAATTGCAGAATTAGAGCACAAACCTTGAAATGATTTAATTACCCTCCTCCCCACATCAGCACCATCTCTCCCTCAACTTGGAATTTACCTGTTTCTCATGTTTTACTGTTTGTGGTAGGCTTGTAAAGGACAAGATTTAATAAAATTGCAACTAAAATTGTTTCAGTAATGACTAAATATTTCTAAGTCTGTTCTTAAAACTGAGCTTTTTTGTCTGGGGAACATGTTTGAAAGTGGACAGCATGTGTTTTCCTGGCTTTTGTTTTTTAGCAACAGAGCATGTATTTAAATGTCAGCATGACATTTTGATTTGTAGTCTGCACGAGGAAGATGAGTTAGTCAGGTCAGCTATTAAGAAACAGCAAATTCAACAAAGCTCTCTTACATCCTTCAGAGAGCTTTGGCTGTGGCGACTGCTTACAACAAATGAGGGATTTTTTCTTTTGCGAATGAAAAATAACCAATGAAAACAAAGGGCAGACCTGGACATCTATGAACAGTAGTTGCTGGGTAGTGAGACAAGCTTGGGAAATACTGTAATGAAGGTTGAAAGGCATGTGATTATAATACATCCATAAATCATCCCTAAATTACCTGTTCTGAAGTGATGAAGCATTCGGAGCTTCTGAAAGTTGTTCAGATTTACCTTGTGATATTTAGCAATGAATAGTTCTTTTGCATTCAAGTAGGATAAGAGTTTACTTAAAATGCCGTCATCTTTTCCCTACCCTTCAGTTTGGCACAATTTTGTTTTTCTCTTCTCTCTCTTCTTCCCAACCTGATGTCACCCTGTATCAAAGGGCTCCTTACCCAGGAAATCTTAAAAGAAAAAAAAAAAGGCACAGCAAAAAACAAAACAAACAAAGAAAACACCCCAAAAAAACCTGACACCTTTGCAGTAAATATTCAACTGATTGGTATGATTTACATGTATTGTAAGCATTGAGCACCTGGACAAACTTACGTGCCACAAGCAGAAGGCTCAGGTATTTGAGGACATAGTGATGGTCAGCTGGCTTCTTCAAGGAAGGGTGGGAAGAAGCGGTGTTTCACAGGTTTCCCTGAAATGCCTGGCAGAGAAAGAGAACATTCTGAGTTACCTTCCTTGTAAATGAAATTTTATTAAGCTGTGGATGCCATCTATGTCATATTGTAAAGATGGTTGAAAAACATGCTGATGCTCATTTCGTTCAGTTTATTGTCGTACCGTATGGGATTTAAATGAGATCTAATAGAGTAGTAATTGGATTTCAGGGCCTGTGTGACAGAAAGGAGGATTCATGATACTCTGCTCAGTGTGTTCTAGAAAGCAAATTCAGAAATGAAACCTCTTGTAATAAAGAACTGGCAGCAAATAGATTCCTTGTATATATTCTAAAAAATTAAACTAAAATTGATGCTGAAGAACTTTGTTCTAGACTTTGCCAAAATGTTTTTGACAGTCTCATCGACTGCATGGTTCAATTGGAAGCTATTTTAAATAGACTTTGTATTTTTTAATTGTAAGAAAATACAATATATTATGAAGAAGCTTAGTTAAAATTGTTGTGTCTGATATTCTAAGTTATGCTTTAACAGCAGAAAATGTGGTGGGTTACTGATTTGAATTTGGTCCAAACTGATAATATCCAAAATTGCTGGTTTGCAAAAGGATATTTGTGCATGCCTCTCAAAATGATTTTTGAGATTCACCTTGAGTGGGTGAAGATGGTAGCGGTTGTTCATTGGCATTGCTTTAAATCAAGGCTGTCTCGAGGTCTGGACTGCAATCCTGCATTTGTGTAGTACCCACTTCTTTGAATTTCTTTTTGGATTAGTTGTATGCTCTAGAGCTTAACAGATTTTGACCAGGAAAGTTTCTTATTTTCAGACTTTTCTGAATATCTCTGATGTCTGTGGTCAAGAAACAAAACCCCCAACCCAACAGCAACAAAAAGCCCCTTGCCTCTAACTGTGAGAGTCTTGGTGTGAAAAGCTCAAATTGTGAAATGCGCAATCTTAAATATAGGCCAGTTCATAATGAATGCTTTGCTCACTCCTGAGTTTGGTATCTTGCTGATAGCAGAAGCACTCACAATATGTGTATATCCTTACCTTTGGAAGTGTTCTCTCCAGTATACAGACAGATCAGGGTTAGAAACAGTCTAGGTCAGACTGCTATTTTTCATCATTGCTCACTTAGATTTATTTAAAGGTTTATCTATTCTTAATAGACATAAAGGTTTGTAATTAGGACATAGTTACTAACCCATATATATTGCTTCAGTTACTTGGCACATACAGTTTTTACTTGAGTTTCCTAGTTTTAATAGTTTCATTCAAAAAACATATAAACTTTTATTTTTCTGTGGTTTCAAAAGCAGTTATTTTAATATGCCTGCAAAGAAAGAACAGAATCCTTTTGTTTTTTTCTCTTTGTTGAATTAAAAGGCTATTTCGCTCCCACTTTGGTCCTTGTCTGTTTTAAACCCAGTAGTTCAATCCTGTGGCAAGGTTCAGCAAACTGAATTTGCCACATAATTGGGCAGTAACACAGACACTTCTAAGGGAAAACAGAAATCAGCGGTTAAAATGGTTTAAGGAAGGCAGCAAAACCAGCAAGAAATCATACTCTTGAATTAAAAGCCCTGAATACCATTTGTCACTGCTGCCTAGTATTTAAGTGAGGCAGAATATTATTTCATTTGGGTTTTCGATAAATTTAGCTTGTGCTTCTGGGAGGCTGGCATGTTCTACTACTGCTGTTACTATTTTGCTGGGAAAAAAGTTTTGGGAAAACCAAACCAGTAGTCAGGGATGTAGAGGTAAGCAGAAATCTTTGTAATTACTGGAGTCAACACATCTTTTCTTGAAGAAGTGAACCTAGAAGCTATTATTTTGGGGGGCAAATTTGGACAAAGTAATTGGCTTTGACCTTTTGCCAGATTTCTTAACAGTTCTTTTTCCCCCTCTCTCATGTGTGCAGATGAATGTCATGCCTTTAGGTTTTTGTTCCCTTGTTCTGGTTTCAAGTGTGGAGCTGCTTATGTAGCTAATCTGCGCTTAAAATTGTTTCCACTTCTAACCCCAGTAGGGCTCTCTTTTGAGGTATTCAGGCAGAATTGACATAATTGGATTTCTGCCCAGATACTGTATTTAGATAGTTTTGGCGATGTCATTAATTTGACAGCTGCCATAGGAAATCTTTGTTTTGACTATTGTTACAGTGCCTTCAATATTTCTATTGCATTTTCATTTGTAGTCCGCCAGTGAATTGGCGTGATTAAAATTAGTAGAATAAGACACCATCAAATGTGTACAAGACATGAAAGGGAAAAAATTGGTGCCAAAAACCTCAGAAGGTAGGGTGTTGCCAAATTCTATTTGGGTATTATGAGATTTTGGAATATCTGGTTATCTTTTAAACAGCAACAATAGCAGCGCCTTTGGCTAGGGCTGCTGTAAGCTGCAGTGGAACCAAAGCTGTGCTAATGTTTCTTGTTGTCAGTCTAAAGCAAAATTTATGGGGTAGTTCAGGTGAAAACTGTTTCAAAAATTTCTGACTGTTAAGTTGAAAGGAAAAGCAGTGTTTTGGTGGGCTTTGTTCTGGAGAAGTACTGATCCTAGCAGCTCGGGTATTGGTTCCTTTTTGTGGATCTGAGGAACCTGGTGGTTTAGTTTTGACCTGCACATCGAAGTTGCTGACTTCAGACACTGTCAGTCTGCCATGTCCAAAGAGGATGGGCACAGTACCACACATCACTGACCAGAGTGTATATCACCTGCCAATTCATGCAAGAATCAAAGCCACCTCTATGTTCCAAGTATTTATCTTCCACTTAGCTTTGGTTGTTAGTTATGAACACCTTATTATGGTAGTTTTGTACTTGAACTGCATGAAGTTTGTTGTTTTCTTCAGTTGGGTCATCAGAGGAGACTCAGGAAAACTTTCTGTCTGGAATGCCAGTTTTTCCCAGCCTTTGATATACAAATACACTGGGACAAAACCACTTTGCTCTTCCCAGGGAAGATAGTTTTCATCACGGCATTACTGAATTCTAACATGAGGTCCTATTTGAGCATATTCCAGTTTCAGTAAGGGATTTTGTGTTGTGGTCTTTGTTTTAGGGTTTTTTTTTTTCCCCTCAATTTTACTAATGGATTCTAGTTTAGTGTGTCAATTCATGTGAATTCTTCAGTCCTGTGCTTTTCAACATTGTCAATAAAATACCCAGCTTGAGTAAACAGTAAATCTTTCTACTCTTTCTGGAGGGTCTTGAGGTAGATTTCTTCAACTTGCTCCCTCAGCTGAAGTTATTATTGATTTCTTTACCCAAGTGCCAAGATGCCTGGACTTCTTTCTGCCATCCCTCCAAAGTGAAATGACTTCCATTCATGCTCACAGTGCTTCAGGTGTAGTTTGTAGGAAACTACGTAATTTTCCAGAGTAAGATACTCTACTTTGACAGTAATATCTACAGCATCCTTATGTACCTGGTGGCTCTGAGGAAAGGATAAAAACCCCAAACACCTTCAACAAACTGGTTCTGATGCAGGAAGTGATTGCTGGAGCTGATGCTGATGACAGATTTTACAGCAGGTCAGGAGTGCCCAGACCAGGCTTTGCTCTATCTGTGTAATATACTAAGTCATTGCTTTGTAGTTTGAGAGTTATCAAGAAGCTTCTGACAATGTGTTCCTTGAAGACATCAGTCAGGTCCTGCTCTGTGTATTTCCACCAATTCCTTGTATCTACCTGCTGTTTCCAAAGACAGTCACTGGCCTTGGCCTATCCTGCTTAACATCGCCATATCCATATAATTTAGTACCAAGACAGTAGTGGCACTGTTATTTCAAGTTCAGACTGTGTTGTGTTGAATGTACAAATACAAAAGATTTTATTTGGACTAAGAAAGAATGAATAATTTACCAGAACAGGAGCTCTAGTAAGGATTGCATTCAGCCTTTAACTTTGAATTGCCAGTGGGCAAGGTCTGCCTTACTAGACTCTATGGTATTAGTAATCCATAGTCTCCCTATAGCCCCTGTTACAGTTAATTTTCTGTTACATCTCACCCCAAAGCAGATTTTACTAACTGTGGAGATGTAAGATTTATTTGCTTATCTTAAACATGTGTCTCCCCAGCTACAAGTGATAACCAGGCATCTCTGCCTTGTGTTTCTCTGATAGTGAGTTAGCATTGCATCCTTCTGTGGCAGCTAGTTCATCGGAATCTGTTTTCACTTCTCCATAAAGCATTGGTGAATGCCTTTTTCCAGTAGAGGTGTTTATTTTCAGTCATTTACATGTGCAGATTACTCGATTGCTGTGAAGAGTATATTAATATGTTGTTTGTAGTCATCTTGCATAGCCCTGAAATCCACAGGTATTGAATTTGAAGCCCTGACTCTACTAGAGAGGTTTGGAAGAACTGGTCATATATGTGTTACGTAAAACATTTTAATGGCAAATATGCAGTAGGAAAAACAGATTTGTGAAGGAGGTGCTTAAGCTGATGGGTTGTTAGCCACTCAGGTGCTCAAAGATTCTGATCTTGTTTTTGCTTAATGGAAATACTGTCACTGTGTATTTTTTTACAAACCAAAAATTTGAATTTCAGAAAAAGTCTGAAGTTCCAGTGGAACAAATTATTAAACTACATTTACAAACTAATAATTTATAATTGCCCAAAATGTTACCTAACTATAAATGCTAAGATGTTTCTAAAAATGAAATCTTTAATTTGAATAATAAGGTATCCTATTAAGGATACCAAAATTATTATCTTATGTTCAAACAATCGGCTGAGAAGCTTGCTTAGTTAAGCACTACCTAAGGTTGAAGTCTTATCCGTTTCTTTCCTTAAAGGCACTGAGAGACAAAGTTTAAGGACAGCCTTGGTACTTACAGTTCAGTTTCTGCTTATCTATCTGCAATTATAATTGGTAATTTATGTCTTTCAGAATATATTTGTAAGGGTTCTTGAGGGGCTTAGAGCTGTCCTGAGCATTAATCAAGACCTTTGTTGCTTCTCCTGTGTGTGCGTTAGCGATATTTATGCATATGCTTACATAGCCAGCTGTAGACCCTTAAATAAGGAAAATGAGAAAGTTTGTGTGTTCCTGTTCCTATTATACATAGAAAAGAAAAAACAGCGGAATTGAGGTAAAATGGAGTTTCAGTGCTTCACTTTTCACAGATGGCTCCTGAATAGGAGGGCTTAAAAAACCTGGGGCTATTTTGGTGGCACAGTACTTTTGTTGTGAGCTTCCTTCAGCTTGCAGAGTGACTAGACAGGGCTTGCATTTATTTTGATGCTCAATTATCCATCTGAAAGACAGGTGCATGGCGTTTTTTGTTGGTTTGGGGTTTTTGTTTTGTTTTTCTGTGACTGCAGCATTCCATGTCCTCCCAAAGAGTTTGTAGCCTTGCTGGGGGAAAGGCTTCCTGGCCTCCCATTCACAATTTTTCCACTCTGCTTTGTGGGTTTGGTTTGTTGGTTTTATTTTGCTTTTACTCACGCAGGGACTGCCCTGGAAGTTTGCAGCTCAGCATAATCAAATTTGAATTAGGTCAATACCAGTATCAAGTTGGGAAATCCTACTTAAGCCAACAGTTTAGAAACTTGCATATTACAGTGAGTTTAGGTAGTAATTTGGTATCAGTATTAGGTTTTTTTAATAGCTCAGGCTCTTTGGGATAACTTCTAGCTGAAAGAATGTAAGAAGTATGTGATTACTTTTAATAAAATAATGTGATTCTGTATTATATATATTGTAGAATTCTTAGCAGATGCAGTCATTAACAGATGTCACCCTCCTTGTTTCTTTCCAGTGTAAAAAGATGCGAGTCATGCATGTACTTGGGTTGCAACTACAGAGGAAGCTGGCAGTGGAAGTTGTTTTTTGAAATACAGTAGTTATTTTAAATGTTGATACTATTTAGACAATCAACTGCTTGTGTTTCCTAGGAAGACTGGGTGTTAGTGATTGTGCAAGTAGATGTAAAAAATGTTCTTGTTTTTTGAAGCATATCTCATATACATAAGTCTGAAGAGGATGTGCATCTGACTACAGGAGTTAAGTGAGAATATAGGTCAGCATAGCCTCTTTGATTTCAGGGGTTTGAAGTGTGAGCCATTGCACTGTCTCTAGCTGTGTTCCTCTCCCTGCCCCCTGCCAAGTGTATGTCTATTTAAAACAAAC
Source organism: Bolborhynchus lineola (assembly GCA_025448015.1). NCBI lineage: Eukaryota > Metazoa > Chordata > Aves > Psittaciformes > Psittacidae > Bolborhynchus > Bolborhynchus lineola. Next base: position 27,080 of record JAOEHX010056187.1, read on the forward strand.
AAAAAAAAAGTGGTCTGAGTGACCAATGATACATGTCTAATAACTTCTCCAACACAGCATGGCTGGGAGGTGTACTACAGCTCTTTCATGCCAGATAAGAGCACAGATAAGATACACAACCTCCTGCCTGTGCACTGTTCAGAAGAGACACAAACTTCTTAGGGTAACCCCTACAGCCTCTAGCGATGGCTCCAAACCTGGATCGCTTAAAAAAGACCGTTAAAACACAGAAGTTTCTTTGCTTCAAGAGCTATTATCATTTTCACAGCTGGCATACGGACTTCAATATTTTCTAGTGTTTTAAGTGTGTGGCAGTCTTTTCTGCAGGCAACGCAGTGAACCTGTTCTTGTGCCCATTTCACTTGCCTTCTTGATGTTAAGGAACTGAAATCTTTAGAGAAGAATATCTTAGTTGTGTAGACTATATAGGGTGAAAGGATTTTATTTTTTTTTTGTTTTCAGAATGCTATAGACATTGTAATGCAATGTTGCAATTTGCTGCCTTTTTGAAACCTAATACTTATGTGAATCCAGTCTTTGTTTTCTCCCTATGTTTCATACTTTATTTTAAAGTGTAGTATTCAGTGATTGCCTTAACTAATCTGAGTTAGAGAATAGTTGCGTATTTTAACATTACCATTTTTTTTAGCCTTAGAAGAAGGTAATATTAAGTGACTTTTGTGAGGATATATATATGACTAGGAGGTTAACATACTCAGCTCATACTAGAGTCTTGAATGAACTTTGTGAGTTTCTTTTCCCTTTAAGCAAATTCAGGCATCTAGCTTTTGAGTGCTGCTCTGTGGAACTGGATTGTGCTTGCCCAATTGTCTGCATAGTTAAAATATTTTGAGTGTAGCCTATTTTGATATAACTTCATTTGAAATATCTGCCTAATGGAAAAGTCTTAATGGAATACCTTAATAGCCCAAAGTGGTTACCTGCAATTGCTCCTGTGCATTTCAGTCAATTACAAAGGAAGGCAATATTTAATGTCGGAGTGGAGCTTAGATGGTGTAATGAACTGGCAGATTTCCAGCCTGATCTTCTCCACAGGAGAATTTGTATTAATGTGATGCTTTTCATTTGTTCTCCAGAAGGTCACCAGTAATATGTCAGTTGTTGAATTTTATCAAAGTTATTGGAGTCACTTGAATGCCTTAACCATCAGAGGTAAAATACCCACTCTGTGCAGTACAGGTTTATGGTCAGGTCATTCTTGTGTATTAGCATATTAAGTATCAGAGATTATTTTAGCTATTTCATGTCAGAATTTAAATAGGAAGTAGTCAAGTACTAGAGAGGAAGCCTGAAAGAGCTGTCATTGAAATAGTCATTGTAAGGCTGAATCTGGGTTTTAACCATGGAGATAAAAAAAATGGGGACACAGCAGAGCTATTAGTGAAAGGAAGGGTGGTTTATAACTTTGGATGTTATTTGTAATGTAATCAATACAAGAGCACTAGTTTATTCTTAAGGTTGTAATCTTTAAAGATTACACAATTAAATATAAGGTGCTTATTAAATGTTACTGATACTCATCTTCTGATGCTTTTTTCATGCATCAAGTTCAAACTTTTATTTCTGACTATTTAAGAGTACTTTTTGCTGTGGAACTTGTATAGTCCTTGTGTTCTGAAGACCTTAGTATAGAAACCAAAGGAGAGCAACTGAGGTTGCTGTTCAAATGTAGATAGTTTTGTCTTTCTACCTTGTGTGTTTATAATCACATGTTCATCCAGTTCCTATATTTTGCCATTCCTATTCCGGGTGGTTGTCTTCTGTTCCTCTACTCTGGGCCTCACAGGAATTGTAGGATATGGAGGCAGTCACATATGGTAAGGAACTGTGGCATTTTATATATGGCAGGGCTGACACTTCTGCAGTAGTATTAGTGTTAGGATTGGGATATGACAGCTAGATGTCACACTAGGTAGTATAGAAGTAATGGGAACTCATGATATCATGAGACATGACTGCCCAGCTCTGTGGCTGTTTGCCTTGCTTCATTTCAAAGAAGTTGCTGACTTAATTTGAAGGTTGATGGAGGTTCTTTCATATTCTAAGTTTAACTATTCATTCCCCAGTCTGGCTTTGCTATCAAGGACAGCGTTTAGAGTCCTGGCTGGTAGGATGTGGCGACAGCAGCAAAAAACCCCATATACGGTACAAGCCTCCTGTGTGTGGGCAGATAGTCTCATATCCTAACCACTGTTTCCATTGACTGCCCTTCAAGAAGAAAGATCTCAAACTTCTGTAACTGAAAGGTTGTTTCAAAGAACATATTTAAAGTATAAGTGAATTATTTGCTGACCAGGTTTCCCTTGCGAGTTTGAGTCACTGCAACTCACTACTGTGCAGACAAAGCTTTGGGCTGTGGGGGTGTGGATGGAAATTGGTTACCCTTCTGGGGAAGTGAGACTCTGTGTGACTCTTAGCAGAAAACTTCCTCTGGCTCTTCCATAGCAAAGTGAAGATTTTTAGCAAGCGGAAAATAGAGAGTCACAATACAATGGAATTGAGCCCCGAGAGGAGGAAGGCCAGTCTGAATCTTGCGCTCATGTGTGCGTTAGATTATCAGTGCTTTATTTGAAGTATTGGTAGGAATGAGGTTTTCTTGTGCATCTTCTTCCTTTGGCTCTTTGCCCTATCGCCATTAACATCCTGAGCTACTTTTAATGAACGTTAATTGAGCTGTGAAAATAAAACTGTACTTGTAGAGAAGGAAGTTAGCATTGTTATACCGAGATAAACACGACTCATTCTTTTCTTATGTGATTAGATGGAATTTGGACTCTTTATTTTCCTCAACTGTACTACTTCCCCAGTTGACTTAATAAATACAAAGGTAGCTTCTTCAGGTATTTGTGATTAACAGTCTTTTCATCTCGCTTTCAAATGCAAGCTCTAAATGTAAATGTGCATTTGTGAAGGTGAAAGCAATAATTGAGAGAGGTGTTGGCTTTTCCTTTAAGCAACAACAATAAAAAAACCAAAACAAAATTGAAGCTTGGTGCAGTATTCAGTGGTGGATGGTAATGGGTGGTAGATGACATGTGACTTAGGAAGAAGAAACTACCTCAGATGATCTTGTAACAAAAAAATGAAGTTACTTTTATTTTCTCATGTTTTCCCCTTAATATTAAAAATGTTCTTGCATTATTGACAGGAGAAAACCATGTACTACAAAGCACTCAGCTGGCAGGAAAATAGATCTGTCATGCCTCAGGCTTTTAATGTTGCTTCATTTATTGAAATATCTTTCCCATTTACTTGATGTTTGTTCTATAATTTCAAATAAAAGTTTTCAGCAAGAGCACGGTTAAAGTGTGTAACTGGGTAGGAAAACTGATTTAGTGAAATGTAGTTGCCTACAGTCTCTGTCTGTGGAAAGCTGAAAAGCTGGGTTGGGTGGTGGGGCAGAAAGTGCTCCAGCTGGAACACTGTCAGAGGAGAAGGAGGTAGGTAACCCTCCAGCCCTGTCTGCTCTCAGCTGTCACAGGCATATTCCTCATCCAGCTGAGCTGGATCAGGAGGCTTTTCTGTTTGAAGAAGAGCCTTATAATTGGCTATCTTCCATTTTTGGCTGGTTTGAGGTATTTTTTATGTGTTTTTTGGGAGGGCTAACAATGCCCTAGCTTCCCTGGCAGCTGGGGAGCTGAGGGTTAGACACTCTTGTGCTTTACCCCTTAACAATATATTTATGCTTATATGTTTGTCAAACTATAGCTTTAGTAGTTCTGTTACTCCACTTATTAATGGGTGTAAATCTAAGGCTCACCTTTGAACATTTGTGTGGCATGTTTATAATACTTCAGTATTCATCAATACTTCCCCCCCCACCCCCTTCATTATGGTTTGGGTTGGAAGAGACCTTAAGATCATCCAGTTCCAACTCCCTGCCATAGGCAGGGTCACCTTGCACTAGACCAGGTTTCTCAAAGCCCTGTCCATCCTGGCTTTGAACACTGCCAGGGATGGGGCAGCTACGTATTCCTTGGGCAACCTGTTCAGTGCCTCACCATGCTCACAGTAAAGAATTTCTTCCTTATATCTAATTTGAACTTCCCCTGTTTAAGTTTGAACCCATTATACCTTGTCCTGTCACTTCAGTCCCTGATGAAGTCCTTCTTCAGAATCCTTGTAGACTCCCTTCAGATGATGCATGAGATCACCAGATGAATTTCTCTTTTTAATTGAATTTCTGCTTTGGATGCTTTTGTAGAGTGGCAGCTGGTAGAAACATTTCTGCATGAGTGGCCTCAGGTTGAGTAGGCATTGTGATATATTGTCCTTACAAGCTAGGGGCTGCAGCACAGAAAGATGCTCAGAATTTTTTTCTTCTTTTTGAATTGGATCTTAATGGATTCACTGCCTGGATTTGTCAGACATCCTATCAACTTAGAAGTGTCATTAAAAACCAGAAACAAACGTATAAATACTTCAAAGTTTCTTCTGAAGATTACTTTTGTGGCTAAAAATACTTAACAGAATTTCCCTTAACAGAGTTCTCTGGCCCTATGACAAGCTTCACCACTTCTCTCAGAGCTCACTCATGTTGGGTCAGTATCTCTTGTGCCAGACAACTCCAAACCACACACAGTAGTAATCCAGATAGATTACACATCTGAATGTGTGTGAGTGCCTCATGGGTGGAAAGCATCACATCCCACAAAACTGCTAGCTATGCTTTTGCTGCTGTAGTTCAGTTTTCTATGTATAATGATGTTTCTGTGTTCTTTGGAAGTATGGACAAGTTAAACTGACTAATGTGGAGCTAAAGAAAATGGTCAATAATGGTGATATTAAAAAATAAAATATTTCTAAAACTGGGCTGAATTCTTAGTTCCATTTCTTGGCTGGTTTTTCTCTGTATTGTGATGCCTGGGTTTGTAGTTGCTTTTTTTTCCCTTGATGGTTTGGATTGACTGTGGTTAAATTGACCTTGCATTCATAGAAAAAATTAAATTGAAGGGGGATTCTATTTATGCTGAACAGGTGCATCAAGTTAGAGCCATTCTGCCTGCTTTTAGGAGATTCTGCTAGTATGAAAACAAAGTTACCTAGCTGAAGGTCTTCCAAGTTAAGTGCTGAATTTAAAATATGTGTTGTTTGTTGTTTCAGATAGTGGTGTACATAGCTTTGTTGGAGAGTCCTACCTTTCACTGCCTGGAATCTTTTAACAGTGTGCCAAAGGTGAGTGGTTCAAGTTCAGTGGTGATTTTTGTAACTAAAGGTAACAAGTGAACTGGGTGTTTTGCTTAGGTTTTGCTTTTATGTAGCTTAGTATTTGTGATTTATTTATTCTTTTAACTGCTGGCTGGATGATTAAATAGCAAATCTTTTTCTTTCAGTGATCTGAGACAAATCAGTATTAGCTTTACTTTCAAAAAAAAGACAAGAAAAAAGACAGGCTCAGGCTGTTAGTTAGGCAATGGATATTGCTACCATTTCTTTTTGGCTCCTATCTCCTGTTACCTACTGCTTTGACTTGTGATGTTCTCCCCTGAAGGCACTGTAGGAAGGCCGTGGTGGTGTGGGAGGTATAGAGAAGTAGCAGCCATCCATAGCCTGTGGTGGAGCAGGCTTAATATTATTCTCTGATTGAATTCTAAGAACTAAGTAATAGCTTATAAAGTATTGAGAAGAAAGAAGGCTTGTGGGTTTTCTGTGGGAGTGGAACAGAATTGCATTCATTACATCAACAGTATCTTCCTGGACCGTCTCTGAAGTCCTGAAGTAACCTAATGACGTTGATGCTTTCCATAGGCTTCATTTTGTGGTAGAGCCTGGCTACCTTTCTATTAATTTGTATACCCTGTTGTCTGTTTCTAGTAACTGTAGTTGATCTCTGTGTCTTAGAATAGATTTATTAATAGAAACTTTTAATAAAATGGAAGCTCATTACAAATGTACCAGAAAATAAACACAAAAAGACTGAACACAGAATGAACTTTTAGCACTCTTGAGACTGCAGCATGGAACAGAAAACTGGGAATCTTAGTTTCATTCATTACTTTACCAGGTGGATTTATTATTTCTTACTCAAATTCTCTGTTTATAAAATAAAAGTAATGTTGCCTTCTTCAGAAAGAAGTTATGCAGGCTAATATTGACATTTTTGAGCCTTCACATGGGAAGCAGTGTATGAAGTCCTCATGTGCCTTGATATTTGTTGTGAGTTCTGTTAAATACTTGTTCAATGAAGTGTTATCAGATGTTAAAATTAGCCTTAATTTGTTTAATAAAGTGCAGGTGAGCCAGTTAGAATTAAAAATGTGATCCAGTCTTAAATAAAGCATCTACATGTGTTGCAAATTATTTTGTTTCCTTCGAACTGGAAAGGAAATTCTGAAGTACTAGGATAAAAACTCTTGAGATGCTGCAGCCGGCTTTTGCACTACATTTTCAAATTATCCGATATATGTCTTTAAATGAAATGAATGAATTTATAACCCTGGCCTTTCCAACAGGTCAGCATTTAGCTTTGAGCATCTTGTATTTGTGCTTAATGACTAATAGTGAGAAATATTTTGTAATAATTTTTTGGAATAGGAACTCCAGTAAGTATTCTTTATATTTTTCCTGTGTTGTGTAGGTACCAAAATTAAATTATTCTTGCAAAGGCTGTTAGTGTAAAAACAAAATAAAAACATAATCCTAAAGCAAATGATTCATGAAATTGTAGACTTAATGATAGTAGAATTGTTCTAATTCTTCTACAAAAAATTCTCCTAAAAATTAAGCTTGTATCTTACTATGGCCCACATTTTGTGTCTGTTTAAAATGTGTGCTATAAAATTCTTTGGGGTTTTATCTTTGGAATCTCTTGTCCTTTTTTATAATAGTTTTCAGTTAAATATTCTGTGAAAATAATAAAAAAACCTCCACTACTTTGTTTGGAATCTGGATTCTGAGTTTAGAGTCATCTTTAGTTGTTGAACTTATTTCCATGATATTTGGCTTATGGAGTAATTCTTTCTTCTGCCCTTTAAAGCAAGGAGGAGGGAGGGAAGCCAAACATGCCCAAAGTGTGTTGACAGCAGGTGGAGGTTTTATATACTTTTCCCAAAGGCAGTAAATTGATAATAGCTCACTGAGAGGAAGAAGCAGAGGAAGAACTGTTTGGAGGTGGAGGGGTGTCTCTTCCTCTCCCTGTTCTTTAAAACATGGGTACCCAGAATATTTGCTGTGTCCAATAAGACAACACTTAATTTCAGTAACAAAATGAAATCTAACTTTTGTATTAATATTTATGTCTATTTCCATTCTTTGTGTGCTTATTTCTGATGGACTATATTCACCTTGGTAAAGATGCATTTCCTTAAAACATGGAACATTCTAATGCTTTTCCTGCAAGGAAGCAACTGCCTAGGTGTAGGATCAGTAAAGCATGAAGCAGAATATAGTAAACCTTTTGTCCTTTGAAAGGGAAATGAGATTAACAGAGTAAATATTCACAAATTGCACTAAACATGTTCTTAAGCTTCACTGAACTGTGGACAATAATGTGCCCTTAAATGATTTTTTGAGTCTGCGGGTGTCAAAATATTCCAGTTCATCCTTAATCTGGCTGGGCAAGCTGGCTTTTTTTACAGTTGCTTGTTCTTGTTTCTTTCTCTGGAAGAGAACTATATGGAAAGCATACTTAAAAACATTTAAAAAATCTGTCATTTCTGCAGTTAAATGAGTATAAAGTTATAGATGAAGTCTAATGTTCTGGCAGTTTATTGCAGTCATTCAACTGCTGCAAACCTGAAATTATACAAAAAATATTTAACCTATTTTAGAAATCATGTTGTATGTTGTTGGGGTTCTTTTAAACTTGTTCCTCATTTACTTACAGTTTTGAATCAAAAAATAAGTTGCATCTTGTCGTAGTGGTTTAAGCCCAGCCGTAACTCAGAAAACCACGCAGTCGCTCTCTCACTCCCCACCCTTCCCTCCCCCAGCTCCTGGAGGGATGGGGAGGAGAATCAAAAGAATATAACTCACACAGGTTGAGATAAGAACAGTCCAGTAACTGAGGTATAACACAAACCACTGCTGATACCACCAATAATAATAATGATAAGGGAAATAAC
>JAOEHX010056188.1:0-12254 GCA_025448015.1 Bolborhynchus lineola
AGGAGGAAGTTCTTTACTGTGAGGGTGGTGAAGCACTGGAATGGGTTGCCCAAGGAAGTTGTGAATGCTCCATCCCTGGCAGTGTTCAAGGCCAGGTTGGAAAGAGCGTTGGGTGACATGGTTTAGTGGGAGGCATCCTTGCCAATGGCAGGAGTGTTAGAGCTTGATCTTAGGTCCTTTACAACCCTAACTATTCTATGATTCTACGATTTTCCTTGTGTTCTAAGCAAGGAAATCTTTACCTTGCCTTGCCTGCTTTGAGTGCTGTTGCATCGCTGGTGCTGCCAGGTGCTCTTGCAGTAACAGTAGCTTGCAATAAATACTTCAACTCATTTGAAAATTAATCACTTGATAAGGCTTCCCTGTCTTATTGACTTAAGGATTTTGATTGCACACTCTGAATCTGTACTAGTTTAAAGTCCATTTTGGTGCCAGCTGGGTTTCTAACCCAGGCTGGCAGGTTCCATGCATCTTGCAGATCAGACACTGTCAAAGGCAGACTTCTTGGAAGTAGTCTAAACCTAAGGAAGTAATACATAGTATGCAACACAAACTAGCGCACTGATTAAAAATCAAAGTTGCTTTCTCGCAGTTTAGGGTGCAGTTCATACTACTTAGTCCAATCTAACTGGACTGCCACTGAAAGAAATGTTCCTGCTCCATCTCCTGTCTTTTCTGATCCACTTCCTCACTAGAGATCTAATGTAGCCAGGGCAAGTCAAGCAAGTTTCTTGGCTCTACAAAAAAAAAGACTTAGGGGTAGAGTTCCTAAGGGGAATTATTATATACCTTTGGATGTTGAGACTACATTAGGTTAAGACTTTCTGATTATCTGCTTAGATGTTGTTTTGTTAAGGTACTTTGCTTCTCTTTCCTTTGAATCTTAGGTGGCAGTAGCAATCTTTTCTATATCTTCTTGTTACCCATGGAAATAAACACACTAATACCATAAATAACATAACGTGGAGTCACTCTGTGCCACTCTATGGAGATCAAGGTTTAGTTCTACCACTTAATGTCTGTGTATTACTGGGTGTTTGAGCTCCTAGACTACATCCTGGCTGTTCTATAGCATCCCAGTTTTTCTATATCTGATTTTACCTTAAGATCTCTAAGAATCATGAGTCAGGTAGGCAAACCTTTGCAGGACTGATCTGCTTCCTTCACTTCTCATGAGCTTTAATTTGTTTGTAAGAAATCTGTGTGTGTAACCTTAATGAAACAGAATGCAAGGGAAGCAGTGAACTCAGTGTACTGGAAAGTGAATCAGTTCCAGGAATAGTTATCACATTGTTTTAAGCTATACCTTTGGCTTTTGTGTATGTGCTATTATTTTCATGTGGTATATGAGGTGTCTGGCCCAGTCTTACCTGTTTTTTGGTTTGGTCATAGGGAGGAATATCTACCATGGGCTTTAGAAATACCTATTATATGTAGAAGATAGTGAAATGAATTTCAAGTGTTGCTAGAGATACACAAAGCCTTACTGATCTTTATAGTCTTCTGAGACTCTTCATGTTTCAGTCCTGAGTCTGAGAACTTTGGCTTCCCAGCAGTTGCCTAAAAATGTAACTTCCATAGTTGACCAGACAACTAAGTATTTATCCAGTTTTGTTATCTACTGGTTGAAGAAGACTTTGAAGTTCTGGGAAAGGCTTATAAAAAGAGCAAACTCACACCAGAATATTGCATTTTTGGTATTTAGGACTTAAATCTTATGCTTGTAGCCAGTAGTATTCTTCTATGATGAATCTTCTGTTGTGTACTCTTTAAGTGGTTAGGATTTTTAATCCTAGTTTTACTGAAAGAACATTCTATGTTATTTTGATGTAAATAATCTGACTGAGATTATCTCTCAACCATTTAGTTCTGGTTTGGTTTTTGTTTGTGTGGGTTTCTTTTCTTTTTTTAAAGTAGCTGTTGATTTAATGTGTTTTGCGACAGTAATAAAATGATTTAAGTCACTTAGAGTTTTTAATGGCATTTTTTTTCTCCGTGGGTGGCACAGAATGACCAGCACAAGGAGCTCAGGTAGCTTGTACGTGGATACTCCAGTTGGATGTGAGTTAGTAAGCCTTAAAGCTGGCATTATTTTCTCAATTATGAGGAAGGGAAAATTCAAGAAGAACGAAGCATTCAGAGAAGCAGCTTAATAATTTCATGTGAAGAAAGATGAGCAAGTCTTTGTCTCTCAAACCAAGAATTACACTGCCCCTCCTTTGCAGTGTTATCTGAAATCATCTAAAGGGGTCTTTCAGAGAAAATATTCTGTGATCGTTTGAAAACAAATTAGGTCTTCATACTTAGATGTTTACTGATTGCTTTCTAGGTGGTTTTGTGAAAGGCTTAATAGACAGTGATATGATCTCAGGACAGGAGTAGTGATTTTTCTTTTAGCAGTTGCCCTATCCTGGAAGCTGTATCTATTCAAGAAAAGTCCTTTTCTCCAGCTGCAGTTACATACGGAACTGGTCTTTGAGCTGCAGACTCATCTTTGCTTCCACAGCTGTTTCCATTTGCAGACAGGAGGTTGCTGTGTGCTGCCATTATGGTTATGTTCTAGGTACAGGGTTTGTGTTGGCTCATGTTCTTCTCAGGCACTTCACTTTCACTTTTGTTTGTTCCTCATTAAGGAGATTTTTTTTTTTCTGGGTGGCACAATAACTTGTGAATTACTCATCATATTTTGTACTTCTACCATGGGCTATTTGTCAGAGTGTTCTGGATGTAGTGCTTCAGCATTTCGTTGTTAAAGGCATCCTAACAGGTATCTTGAAATGCTATTTTAAACTGTCTTGTATTTTTTCTTTTTGATTGCTTTCCCCATTTCCCTGATCTCCCCTCTAGTTTGAGAGGATCTCAAAGATCTCTTCCACTGTAACTCTTCCCATTTCATCAGTGTTTAATTCTTAAGCTAACCACTGAGTACTGTAAGGATTTTGGGGGTGGGAGGGGTTGCGGTAAGCCTAGCGACACAAACTGTAAATTTGTCATTTGAAATGGGGGGCAACTTGGACAAAGCTTTTTTCTTCTGGTTCATCCTTCACTTCTGAATTTTTGAAAAATACCAGTCCTCCTAAGGAATACCAGTGATGCAAATGAAAGCTGAGTCCTTAATACATGTTGCAAAGCATAATTTTTAGCACAAGATTTACATTAATGAAGAATGGGCTGACTGATTTGAATAGTTTGAAGCATAGTTCTTTAGTGGAAGTTATCATTCTGTCCCTGGTGCTTTGCAGTAATGAAGAGTATATAAATGGAGTTACAAAATCTCCTCTGTTGTGGTTTACCTGTGTTCTTGCCAACCTCATACTCTATTTTCAGAGTTCTTAAGTCATGATCTTATCTGTGATAACAGTTACATAGTTGTAATGACTCTGTTAGTTCTGGAGTTTGGCAGTTTGATATGGTGTGAAACATCTCAGATTTCTAATGCTGCTGAGCTTTTCTGACTTACAGGCTGTTTAACAGCAGTATTTTTCTATTAATATTTGGACCTAGTCGTCTTGCCAGCCTCTCTAGAATTGAGTGTAATTGAGATTTTCTTTTAAATGCAGTTGCTGAGATAATGAGTAGTATTTTAGGTCATTGCTGGATCTGAAGTTTTTGAAAATGGAGTGCAGTACCTCCTACAGAGGTATTATTTGTATCCATGAAATGACCTTTTTGGCAGAGGTGGTGCTGAAATGTTTTAATAATTAAGATTAAAATCCCTTCTCTACTAGGTATTCTTCCAAATACTAAGTTTTTAGGTGTGTGTAGCAACATCACACAGTGGCTCAGTTTTTAGCCGTAACCTTTTTAGGTTATGTTTGTTTTAACTACCGTAGATTAAATATACAGCTGAAGGTGCATGCTCCTTCTGAGGACATAAGAACTTGTTTTCTTGAGCAAATTAATTCTGGTGCTGTACAATGTTCTTGTTTCTATATATCCCAAATAGTAACCTTTCTCTACTTGGTTAGCTTGGGGATCGCTTTGCATGGGCTCCTGAGATAAGAATTTGATTCTTTCATCCTGGTGGGTTTGGTTTTTTTGCAGCTTTGTGGCCAGGAGGGTTATATGATTGTTTTAGGACAGTGGTCTTTGTGGGAAGATACTGACTGTCCAGTGAAGTTTAATGGAATTTTACAATTCTGTGCCCCGAAAAACAGCAACACCCCCCCCCCCAAAAAAAAAAAAATCCACACAAAGCCAACCAAACAAAAACCCCAAATGCCACAACTAAACCTCTATTTATTATTTTATACATAGTAAACACTTTCTGGAAAACCATATAGTAGTTACTTTGTTCCAAGAGTGACAGGCTTCACTGAAAGTTAAAAAAAAATGACAGTGCTTTCCTATCAACCTTTTTAATCCTTTATAATAGTTGTCTAATCCCTTTGGCTAACTGTGGGATTTTAATACAGGTTTTTTTCTCTCTTTCCCTCTCAAATTTCTCAAGTTGAGAGATGATAGTCTGAGTTTTACTCAGATCACTGATCAGTGATCTTTTAACAGAAAACTGTGTAGGAGAGTGAAGCAGAATGGTTTTCTCTAGTTTGGACTCTGTGAAGTTTAGAAATTACTTTTACCATGACAATTTGGATAGCTTTCAGTAATGACTGATCTGGGAATTTTGCTGGAACATAAGTCAAGTTTTGCTAGTTACTTGAAATAGAAAAATAAAAACTAATGAACAAGATTCTTCTGAAAGATGTTGCTGATTGCTCTGACCTCATATAAAATTTGTTTTGTTTTTCAGATTTTGGCTCGCTCTTTGATCTGGAACATGACTTGCCAGATGAACTGATCAGCTCCACAGAACTGGGACTCACCAATGGTGGTGACATTAATCAGCTGCAGACCAGCCTTGGCCTGGCACAAGATGCTGCCTCTAAACACAAGCAGCTGTCTGAACTTTTACGAGCTGGTAGCTCCCCAAATCTTAATATGGGGGTAGGTGGCCCTGGCCAAGGCATGGCCAGTCAAACCCAACAAAATAGTCCTGGAATGGGAATGCTAAACAGCATGGTGAAAAGCCCCATGGCACAGGCTGGGTTGACTTCTCCCAATATGGCAATGGGTGCAAGTGGACCAAACCAGGGTCCTTCAGCCCAATCCACAGCAGGAATGATGCCGACAGTAAACAGTCCAGTTAACCAGCCTGGCATGGGAATGAACACAGGGATGAATGCTGGCATGAATCCTGGGATGTTGGCAGCTGGCAACGGACAGGGAATGATGCAGGGACAAGTCATGAACGGTTCAATTGGAGCAGGCAGAGGTCGACCTAATATGCCATACCCAAACCCAGGAATGGGTAGTCCTGGTAACCTGTTGGCCGAGACACTGCAACAAGGCTCTCCACAGATGGGAGGACAGGCTGGACTGAGAGGGCCACAGCCTGGAGCTATGAACAAGGTAAGACAAGCTAAACTTGACTTTTATTACCTTCCTTCACTTTATTACCTTCCTTCTTGTTGCTGACTTTGGTAAGATTTATTCCTCTGCAGTATGGGTTCTATTGAATGGGGCTTTTTTCCTTTTAAGAGTCCTGGATCATGTGGTAAATAGTTTATATGCTGCTGAAGTGGAATTTGGAACAGTGATGGGAGGCAAAAATTGAGTCTTTCACAACAAGTAAGACTATTGCTAGATTAAAAAGTATTGTAGAAATCTTGTGGCAGTATAGTTTATCAGCAACACTGGAAAGTAACATGGTTATATTTTATTCTGTTTTATGCATCATCCACGAATGTACTTTCCTATCTAATGTGATCCTGATATTGAGTGTGATGGGAATTCATCAGGACCTTTTAGATATGGTGGTGCTCTTCTCTTTGTGACATTTAATGAGAGTATGTGATGTCTGAAATCAGCTGAATGTATATACTGTAGCAGATGCTGAGAGGCACTTTCAGGTTTGAATAGACTTCACATACTGTACGTGATAAAACACATACTTTGGCCTTTTAAGAAATAGGTATGCGAGTTGAGGATGGGAGAGCAAATGCTTGTGTAGACACCTGAAGACAGGTGTTGGGTCTGTAAAAGACTGTTAAACCAACTTAGTTCTAGTTTTAAACTTTAAAAAGGCTTTGTCTATGGGAGAGTAAACCAGTAAGCTGGAGTAAAAAAATCTTCTTTTATGCTGGAGGAGGAAATGTCCTTATGGGGTTTAGGAGATGGGAAAAAGCTGCTGTCATGAGTCACTGAGAAGCCAAGAGAAGGAGGACTTGGAATGATAAGTAACACAGTCTTTCAATGTATTTGAAATGTAAATGAAAATTATGCTGTTTATTAATGGTTTTGATACACTTTAATGTAGTAAATTGTCTTGTCAATGCTATTAATTATAAAGTTCTTGAGCTGTTTGCTGAAGCTCAGTGTGCTAATGGTTCTGATAGGTATCTATGTGTATGTGTCTAGTAATGTGTGACCTGGTCATGTTAGATATTTTTGCCTGATAGGAAAGTTGTTGCAGAGCTTCATTGCTACAGTAGCAAATTTGTATGCAGTTTGCTGTGGAAAGAAATATGTAACTACTTAGAAGTATTCTTGTATTGGAATGACATGGTATTTCATTCATTATTCCTTGGCTGTAAAAAAGAGTAAATTTACTTTGATCCTCAGAAAGCTGTGTTCAGAGGTCAAAAATTGATGTACTGGGTGAAATGCAACTTTTTAACCCTTACTTACCAGAGCTCTAGGGTTATGCACTGTAATCTCATTTAGCTAGGAGAATTAAAAGAAAACACAAAATCAGTTGTTTGGTTGACGTAGCCCAAAGTTAAATTGTCTTCTTTGCTTACTTAAATTTTGAAATGTGTTGTACATCAAAAGTAAGAACACTTTGTGCCTTTGGGAATATTCAGACCAAAACTTCTGGGTTTTAGTTTGCAGTCCCAGACTGCTTAAAATACTTCAGAGTTCTTTAATTGTTGATTAAAAAACCCTGGCGACTTTGAGTGTGGTGGGTATAGCCCTTGCACAGGAGTTGAAACTGCCAGATGAGAGAGAACAGTCTGAAATGGAGGCTGAAATTCCAGAATGTCTTCAATTGGTTTGGTTGTTGGCAGGGAGCCTGTGTTTCACTTCATGCGCTGGAGTTAGCAAAATCTGACAACAGTCATGTCTGACCGTTTTCTCTGTCTACCCATCTGCTTTTGTGTTTACCCACCTACAAATCTTCAAAAAGTAGATGAAAACAGAAGACCCTCAGCAGTTGTTTATAAAAGCTTTTTTTTTTTTAATTGGTAATTCTAGTGCTGTGTTGCTGTTAATGTGGGAGTTTGTGTAATAACTTCTGTAGGTTTCCTTCATCACTGCAAAAAATGTGCGTTATCCGGGAGCTGTCCTTCAATGAAAGGAGAAAAACAGACCAAACACTTTGGTTGTGTTGAGCTTCATCATGTTGCCTTGCCAAATTCAGCCCCATTAGGTGATCGGGGGGGGAGGGAAATGTTGCCTCTGGGAGTTCCATCTCAGTAAAATGGAGGTGTGTTGTCTGCAATGGTTTGCACTGAGGAATAGCTTAGGTTTCCTGTGCTGTGAATTATTTGGGAGGGAAGTTGATATACTCCTTTAACAGTAAAGATGAGCTTGTGACAAGTGGCTTGTCAATTTGGAAAGCAAAATTGGGTACATTTCCGCTTTGTTCTGTTGTTCTATGGAGTTACTGTAGTGTATTCTTCCTCTCCTCCCAAAACATTGGCTAGCAACAGTGGAACACCTGCTTTACATATTACCTATGTACTTCCAAACTTCTCTAGGTGTGTGGCTATTTTTTAGGACTTGAAATCGCAAATGTCAATGTAAATGATTGATTTAGGGTCACCTGGTATACATAAAATCGCACTGTGAAAATGTGGCTTTCATCCTGTGGCTTAATGCTGTAGCATGCTGGAAGCAGCCACTGACATATAACGAAGCAATTCTGTCTGCATGCCGTCTGTGCCAGTTGCATGAGACTGTTGAGGAACTAATCCAAGCTTGAAATTCAGATGATCGTTTAAAAAGAAAAGATTAATTTGCATTGTTTTTCTGGTGCAGTTTGTGGTCCTCAGTATGGAAGTTGATCCTGATATTAGGGAGGGGTCATCCTAAAGGAATTGATGTTGCCAGTCAGAGGAGGTGTGGCCCTTGCTTTTTTGACAGTACCAGCTTAAAAATGCCTTTGAAAGTAGCGTGAAAGGAACTAAGAAGTTTGGAAGTGAAAGGAATTGTCATCAGTTTTGCTTTCTTGAATAGCTTTTCATTTCCTATGTGCTATGTTGGGAGCAAGTTAGGAGCATGACAGATTTGCCTATTACTCTTAAAATGGATGCTTGGAATTTGTAAAGCCTTGATTCTTTCAGTGTTTAAGCATTTGGGGGGCTTTTTGTTTCACTAGATAGCTTTACAGCTTGGATTAATTGAAAAGTAAACAGCAAATTCAAGATCTGTATTAGGTTGAGAAGAAATTCACATTTCCTGTTTTGAACCATTGTTCATTTGCAATTTTATCTACTTAAGTTTGTTGTTCCACTGGGTTATGTTGAGAGTGTCCAGTTATAGTTTTATTGTCCAGCCTCTCATTAGGGGAGGAGAGTATTTTGTGTTGTGCATTTCTGTATTAACAGTGCTCTATCACAAAGTGACCAAGTGACCTGGCCTTCAGGTTACTGAGTTTTCATCTTCCACTGATTCAAGAAATACTGCCTTACTCAAGTAATGAAATGGATATGAAGGCAGTTCAGATTAGTAAGAGCATTTCTACTATCTCTGGTATGTATTTCACTCCCATGTGAAATTGCATGAAATGTTTAGAGTTCCCATAGTAATTTGTCATTTGGTTTACTATTGGGGTATATACAGACTTCAGTTGTAGTTGATACACTTGTTTTTATTGGTTTAACCTCTCTTAAGTAATGTTCAAGGCCAGGTTGGACAGAGCCTTGGGCGATGTGGTCTACTGTGAGGCATCCCTGCCCATGGCAGGAGAGTTGGAGCTGCATGGTCTTAAGGTCCTTTCCAACCCAAACCATTCTATGATTCTTAAAAGAGTCAGTATCAGTATTATACAAAGACAAATGTAGTTCTTCAGAATCTTCATAACTTCCTTTAAGTAAAACAATGTGAAATTTCAGAATAAAGTTCTGTTCAAAGCTGCACAGAGACTGAAGATGATGTCACTCTCAAATTGTAAAATTAGATGATGTTCCATACTGCTGACATATTTAATGTCACGTTTTCAGTAGGAGGTCAACGTTCTTGGTTGCGTATTAGCTGTTTGATTCTGTAGGTAGTTTGTTGTGTGTTCTGATCCTTTGCTTTTTTTTTTTTTTTTTTTGAACCAAGCTGAAAAAATGGAAAATTGCTCACTTGATCCAAGCGTAAGGGAGGAGTATTTGTTTGTGAGGGAGAACTAGAGCAGTAAAGGCATGGATCTGAATCGAAGTTTCTGGGGTGGTTAGGGGAGTTCTTTGCACAGATGACAGTGAAATAATGCTAGTGTCTTGCAGTAGGTATCTTAAAACATTATGCAGTCAGGTGCAAAGAAGAGCAATAACAATCATTGGAAAGAACACAATGGATACCACTAGCAAAATTTTGTTGTTATGCCTAAGTCCAGCAGTACTTCACTAGTCAGTAGAATGGCGCTGTGGTGTATCACAAATTCTTGGTTTTAAAAAGTTAACTGGAATTTACTAAAACTAACTTTCCTGATTTTTAACTTGTGAATGTGTTTAATCTGGAAAGATACTAGATGCTATCAGTATGTTCTTAAACTAGTGCATGCACTGAAATTACCCTGAGACATATGTAGTTGATACTGCAAATGCTGGCTGATTTGAAAGAATGTTACTAAAGCTAATACTATTTCTTCACTTCTCCATGCTTACATTTATCTCTGCATATCTTAAAACTGGTCATTGTTCAATACTACTGCTGATACCTAGTTGTCTTTCAAATCTCAGACTGTCAATGGAGCAATTATTTTTACAGAGAAGGAATAGAATATATTTAATGGTATGTGTGTAGCTGTAACAGATATTTCTCCTCAGTTTGTACTCAGTGGTATTGAAGATAGAATGGCAATCAGAGTTAGTTACTTGACCTTCCAAACTGAGATGCTTGCGTTTCATGGTACTGGAACAAAACTTCAGGGAATTTCTTCAGCCTTTGTAGTTGCTTTTCTCAGATAGAGGGGAGTATCTGATGCTGCTTGTGCTTGTGAACTAGGATGTTTCCTGAACTTGTGTTGTCTATGCCCTTTATGTGGTAGAAGGGGTGTGCACCCATACCTTCCACCTGGTAATGATAGCCTGTGTTTCCATTGGAGGCAAGGAAGTCAAGTTGTTTTCCACTGTATGTAGAAGGTATACCATTTGAGGTTACCTTTGCCATCTCTTAGCCATGTATTATCATACTTCTGTAGTTTTCCTTGTTTCCCTTTCTTTACTGTGCTGTGGATTTCTGTCTGCTCTTCCTGTGTCTAAGTATTTTCATATGTACTGAAAGTAAGTTGAGGCTGTGAGGAGAAGAAAAACAACAGATGGGATGGATAAAAAGAGAAATGGGAAGAGCAATGGAAGGAGGTGGCCAGGAAGGAGTGTGTAGAGGTTGCACTCACTGACTTCTAGCTATGATTCAGTCATGTATGTTTTTTGCATGGTATTGGAGTTGAAGCCTTGTATTTGTCTCATGTAATGGTACTAACATCACATTTCTTTGGCTGGTTCTTCTGCACTTAATTGTTTATCTGCCCCTCACTCCCAATAGATCATGAATGCAATGATGAACTATGTCAGTCTGTTTGTTTCCTACTGATAAAATTATACAGGGTTATTTTTATCTTACTTCAGTAGTCATGAGGCCATCCATATCTTCCTGTTCGGTGTTTTCTTTTATCCATATGTCTCAGCATATCACAGGAAATGACATGAATGTGTGTTTCTGCTTCTTGTGCCAGGGTCACAAGGCCACCATGTGCCAGGTGAAGTACCTCACACATGACCCTTCACTCAGTCTAGAGTTGCATGCAGGTTGTTGGTGTCAGGTCAGTGGGTCTGTGATAGCAAGATTGGGAGGCATTGCCATCAGGTTCAGCTGTGGATCTGGCAGGTGTCTGTTTCACCTCGACCAAGAATGGCTGCTGATTTATTCCAAGAGACCTGGAGACTTTTGGTTTTTAGCATCCTTCTCAGATGTTGCTTGAGTCCGTGGCTTTCAGAGTCAGTTTGGCACGTTTACCCTCCAACCTGGCCTATGCTTCTCTGGTCTTTGCCTCTCCCGTAAGACTGAGACAGGGAGCTGAGGGTTACCTCTGTCAGGAGCAGCTAAGCTGGGCATGTAGTCTGCTGCTAGGTCCCTGGGTACAGCAGGGTGGAGGAAGTCCCCTTGAGTGGATGATGGTTCTCAGCCCTTGGGAGAGTGGAGTCCTGTGTTTCTATAATGGAGACAGCCTTGTTTGAAAGGTTGTTTTTTTACCCCAAACAGTTCCAATGGCTCATGCTTAAGAAAATACTGTAACTTTTTGCTGGGCCAACTTGATTAGTACCTTTGAAAAAAACAGCTGCTTCACATAGAGCTTGTGTCTGGCTGTGTGGCAGATACAAAAGTTGATTGGCATGGTTAAACCTCATCCCTGAAATTCATTAGAAAAGGTCTGTTATGAGTGACATGGTAAAGGTGCTCTTTTTTTAAGTCTGGGTTTAGGGTTTTCCCCCTAACAGCCAGGACAGAGCTAGCTCTTCAGGATGCAGTTATTCTGAATCCTTTCTTATCAGTGTGTGAAGTCCCCACAGTTGTCTGAGTTGTGCATCTTAGTTTCTCACTGTGCCACCCGGGTGTGAAAATGTGCCTTAAGCCTTCAATTCTGAATTATTTGGTTAGGGTTTTTTTTTTTTGAGGCTGATAGCAGTGTAAGTTGCAGAAGCTATGAGAGCAGTGTTAGTGATGACCAACAGTCTTTGCTTTGGGTTACTCTCAGGTGTCAGCTAACTTTGGGAGCTGTGATTGCTAATGAACTTGAAAACTTTCTTAGAAATTTTTGGGTTTAGGGAGGTACCTGTTTTCAGAACCCTTTCTGGAGCCAAAGGGATCCAGGCTATCTTACAGGAAAGCAGACTTTGTCTTAAGGAAATGATTCCCATGATTAGTCCTTAATTAAATCTGACCAACTGCTGGTCAATTTGAGGCAGCAGTGACAATGGGGAAGAGTCCTGAAAGTGTAGTTTCTATTAGTTTTCTGAGGGAGAAGCAGGAAGAGTTTGAGTCTTACC